>CBVK0100357895.1:0-12651 GCA_900067695.1 Picea abies | reverse complement strand
CCCAACAAAACCACTTTCGCATCATTTCCAACCAGTCATTTTCCGAAACGGATTCTGGGAAAACAGAGATGAATTTTAAAAAACTGAAAGAGGTTTTTTTTTAGAATGGTCTTAAGAACAAATAGCTCTTCCATATTTTGCAAAGGTGCCACTGGTTGGGAGAATCGAAGCTGCCTTTCAGCCTCATTTTTCAAATTTTTGGTTTTTCTGTTATAGTCCCGATTTTGCGGGAGCTGTTACGTCAAGCTGGAGGTAAATTTAAAAAACCCAAAGGTAATTGTTATCCAGCACATGCCCATATACAATAAACTACTTCATTTTTTTCCCCAGGTGTCAGTATTGAAGAGAAACAGATGTCTGTGTGGACCCCTTTTTTTCAGAAATTCAACCCATCTTTCATGGCAGACAGTTCAGGATTTTTGGGGATTTGTTGCTATTTTTGGCCAAGGTGGTTGAATCCGACTTTGGAAACTTGTTGGGGGATATATCCTATTTATTGATGTGAATTTGAATGTAAAAGTGTTGATGATTGAGCTCGAGATTCATGCCCCACAGGGGATACATTGTAATTTTCTTGATGACTTTCCAAAAATAAAAATTGTAGCTGCAGGATTCTTGTGTTAGACTCCCTGGTGATGTTTTTCTCTAAGTAACTGTTTTCTTGCTCTTTTAATCCATTTGATGTTTTCCCTGATCCAATCATTGAAAGAAATATTACAAACATAACTTGTTTTTTCACTTTGTTTCTGGTCTTTTAATGGTTTTCATGTTTTCGTCTGAAGTTGAGCATAGGAATTCTTATCTGCTCCTCTGCTTGGTGAATTTTCCCTTCTTTTCCTCTCCTCCACTTTCATTTAATTCAATTTGATCCAGTGGTCTTTCTATCATGCCCTGTGGTGACATTCTTTACATTTGAGATGGATCCATTTTCAGAAAGGTAGAACCCATGGCCTAAGGAAAATTCGAGTTTTTGATCTCCCAAACATACCAAATCCTTAAACAAACCCATGTTCTGCATAACTAGCCTAATATCTATTCAAACAAATCTATATCAAATAGAGAGATCCCTCTCCGAGTCTTTGAGGGATAGATCCAAGACTCGAAGTGGTTTTGATGTTGCCTCTATGACTGCCTCCTTAGCCTTGGGTAAATTACAGAGTGATAACATGCCTAACAGTAAGATGAATGTTATGTGATGGGATATAAAATTCAATGAGGGGAAATCCATGCGATTGTCGCTTGAGAGGGAGTTGGACTTGGATGCAGAGGAGGAACTGCTGGTTCCCAAATATGAGTCTCAATATGTGGATCAGCCACATGAGGAGGTTCATGGAGTGGGGGAAACCACTCATGCAGAGCCATCCATCAGAAATGGTAGAAAGCGCACCATGGAAGCTGATAGATTGAGACTAGATGTTATACAAAATGTAGGAGCCCCTACTTCACAGCGCAGACAGGGACAATCTACTGATCAATTTACTGGATACATGGTTCTCGTGAGCAAGTGTATTTTGACTGAACCATCTTCCTTTTAGAAAGAAGTGCAAGATACCACATGGGTAGATGCAATGGTGGAGGAGTATGACTCAAAAACAGTGTTTGGGAAATTGTTCCAAGGCCAATTGATAAATTAGTGGTGGAGGGTAACCTTTAATCATTGTTCTTTATGTTGATGATTTAATACTGACTGGTGATGAGCAGATGATACACTTATGCAAGGAGGACCTTGAAAAGGAGTTCGAGATGAAGGATATGGGCCTCCTTCATTATTTCCTTAGATTGGAAATATGGCAGTGAGATGGTGAATTTTTTGTGTCTCAAGGCAAGTATGCAAGGGAGATACTGGGTAATTTTCACATGGAGGGTTTCAAACCCATGGATACTCATCTTCCAGGAAACTGGAGGAAATATGATGCTAGTTTTGGAGAGGTAGTGGATGCTACTATCTATCGACAATTAGTGGGTTCGCTAATGTATCTAGTGAACACGAGACCAGACATTTTCTATGCAGTTAACCAGTTGAGTCAAGCAATGGTTAATCCTACCAAGCTCTTTTGGAAGGAAGGTAAGCATGTCCTGAGATACCTAAGGGGAACATCTGAGTATGGCTTATGGTACAGACAGACGGATGAGGTGAAGTTTCATGGCTTCATGGATGCATATTGGGCGGGTAGCCCAACGGACAAAAAGAGCACATCGGGGGGGGATCTTTAGTATCATATCTACAACTGTTTCTTGGTACAACAGGAAACAAAGATCTATGGCACTCAGTTCAACGGAAGTGGAATACATGGCAGCGAGTCAAGATGCATGTGAGGATATCTGGATGAGAAAGATCTTGGTTGGTTTGTTTGGTTCTCATTTAGATATGACAGTGATTCATTGTGATAATCAGAGTTGCATTAAACTCTCGATTAATCCTGTGTTTCATGATAGATCTAAGCATATAGATATCCGGTATCATCATCTCAAAGATTGTGTGCAAAGAAATATCATTTTGCTTCAGTACATTCCTAAAGAAGATCAGGATATAGACATTCTAACGAAGGCACCCACCAGGAGAAAATTCGAATATCATAGAGACAGGATTGGGGTGAAGGATAATCCCTTTCTTGTTGAGAGGGAGTGTTGAAAAGTCAAGAAGAAATGTGTGTCTAATTTATTTTTCCCTTAAATAAATTGGACAATAAATATTAATCTATTATCTCATAATTACTTGAAAATCGTTAACTGAAATGGAAAATCAGTTAGCTATAGGAAATTCGAGTTCAAAGGTTGAATGGTGGGACATCCAAGTCGAATTAGTTGTAACTAAGTGATTCGAAGTTGTAACAGAGTTGAATGTGTAGTTATGTGAGTTGTGAAGTAGTTTAACTCAGTTAAGTGAGTTAAGCTTAGTTGTACTAGTTTTAACTGAACTTACACTAGTGAGAGATCAATGAATTAATTATTAATTAATTCACAATTAGTGATCTCACATGCAACTGAATATTTACCACCGTTAACTACATGCATGTCAGATCCAATGGAGACCCAGTTGAGATGACAATGAAAGGGACAATTTGACTATCAATTGTGACATTAGCGAGTGCAATCATGCACCCACACACAATGGATGTGCCCATGAGGAATGCTCAGCCTAGGTAAGAGGGATTCAAATTCATTACAGGGTTTTGCATCTGCAGGGATTGCACAGAGGAGGCAGTAAATTGGCACATGAATTTGTCAATTTTTATATGACATTGTGAGACGATTGTATATTGTACTGAGATCTCTTGGATTAGATTTTTGTATGAGATTGTTTCATGATCCATGATATAAACATAATATATGATAGTGGTGTTTTTAGCTTTATGCTTTCTCAGTAAAAAAATATGTGTTATGTGTGATTGATCTTTCTTCTTGATATTTTTATTGGCGATCATGTTTTAAATTCTGCAAGAATATTCGTAGAAGTGATTATGTATTTAACAGTGGCATATAATTGTTAGATCAGGAGAATCCAGGCAATACATAATTTGTATTGAAATTTCTACAGTGCCAGTGTGAAAGCATAGAAATTAAAGGGATTTGTTTTAACTCCTCCTATGAAAACCGAATGAGTTAGTATTAATTTCCATGAATGGAGTGAGTGAGTTGGTATCAAATCCTCTGAAGGTGTTGGAGAAGTTCAGGTACCAAATCCTTCGAAGGCGTTGAAGTCGGTTACAAGTGTGAGTTCCAAAAAGTTAAGGTTAAGCTCTCTAGTTTGTACCAGATACCTTCATGCCAAACTCTCTGATGATACCATCGAGGTTTATCTCAACTACTCCAATGAATACCATAGGAGTTAGGGTAAATAACTCCGAATAAACTGAAGACTTTGGTGTGAAAATCATTGATTAGACCTGAAGTGTTTGTAACAACCTTTTTGGTTCACATAGTGATTTCTTAGAAAATAAACTAAGACTTGGATTATAGGAGAAATGCTTGGTGAATGATGGTCTCTTAGACTATCTATAGGAAAATGTTTAGTTGATCATTTGCACTTATGTTTCTTTAGGATCTCACACACTGGTGGTGGGGAAAATGTTTGATTTTATGGCTTGTTATTTGAATGGTAAGGGATTTAGGTCTTACGGTCCAAATCGGTTTGATTGTGTCTTGAAAGGATCTAGGGTTTGATCTAGGATAAAATGTGAAGGAGAGGTTATTTCATGGGGTATATGGGGTAAAGATATTGCCACGAAGGATTGGGGAGACCAGGGTCCATAAGGAAAAAAAATTAAAACAAAACATGGTTCTAACCCTAGAATAATTCACCAGTGAAAGAAAAAAGGGCAAGACTGAATTAGGGCTTACCTGGTAGTTTGTTGGCACATGGATAGGGGTAAATGGATGGTGCGATGATTTGTCTATTTGGGAACTCGATGGGGGATTTTTTTCGACCCTGTCTTTTTGGTCATTCGGTGAAGAAAGGTGAATAAACATAGAGGCTCCTTTTCTAGGCATTGGGTGCACTAAATATGATAGGAAAATTTGGGGGAATGGATAATGTTGGTTGGAAGTCCTATGGTATAACTCAGAGGACTTTATGTCAAAGTCCCCGGTGTAAAATAGAGGACTTGACATGAAATCCATCAATGGTATTGAAAGGTGAGGGATGAACTCCTCTAGTTTGGCTAGAGGAATTTACATGAACTCCTCTGGTCAAACCATGGGAGTTTTTGTAAAGTCATGAGGTGTTAAGGAAATGAAAATGTGGACTCCTCCAATTTGACTGGAGGAGTTTGTAGGAACTCCTTCAGTTGAACCAAAGGAGTTAATACAAATTTATGCAGTGGCGACTTTTGTGTTTCATAAGACTTTATGGGAAGTTCCCTGATGGTCATTGGATCTTTTGGAGTGAAATCCTTTGGTGTACAATAGAGGAGTTTGCACTAACTTCACCGAAAATTGAGAACTTATTTTTTTTATTTTTCTTTAGTGCCCAAAGTTGAAAAATGAAAACTTAGTCAAAATATGAAACTTAAAGTGGCATGGTTAATGAGGAGGGATAAATCACGCTAAAAAATCTCAAGTCAAGAAGATTTCAAAGAAGAGAGAATAGAAGGGGCTCCTTTTTCTTGGGTGAGGTATTTTCAAGTAGAAAACACAAGAAAAAGGAGGGTTTTGGTGCTTGTCAGAAAAAGTGGCAACACACTGGGGGAATCCATGAATCTTTGTGGAGATGGTATCTAGACATGAACATTTGAATTTTGAGGAAGGAATTTTTTTAATGCATGACTCAAGAGAGAAAGAATAGGTCCCATAGTTTTTTAGCATGCAGATCTTGACGAGACAAAGTCTGTATAATACAAAGAAGAAGTTAGGGACATGCCTAGAACAGATTGGATGCTAACACATAATCCTTCACATGGAAACAAATTCTAGGAGGAATGAGGAGTACAACAGGGAATTGAGACATCAAGAATGCTGAAAATACAAGTTGTTATGCATTTACCTAGTGTTGTTTCGCTACCAATGAACATACATATGCCCGACAGAGTCATCCTAGTGTCAAAAGCCTTGCTCTACTGCTAGAAAGTGACCATATCCCCAATAAATATGCTTTCATGTCCCACATGATACGAAATTCCTTTCCCCAAGCCTTTACCTTTTAAATTTTAATTCTCTTATGCTCAGAGAGAGTTGGATGGGGGGATTCTAGTCTTCCTTTAAAGGAACTAGGGATAATGGTGATATTTTCCAAATTAATTATAGATGAGAAAACTACCTAAGTAACATTCTATGGAGTACTACAAATTGTTTTTCCCAAACCATTTCTTCTTAGTCTAGAAAACACAAAAAAATATTTTCTTAGGCAAGTCCTTTGGCTCCTCTTTTTGTCACATTTCAAATAAACAATGCTTGTGTACTAATGAACTATGTTTTGATACTAGATATAACTTGAAGTGATGCACAAAAAAGTTACACAATTAGGGATGGGTTATGTATGGAATCCAAGTCACAAAGTTATTAGGTTGTTGAAACCAAATGTGTTACACCTTAGAGGTATATCCAGGCCCAAGCTATCAAGAATTTGAGAGATTCGTAGTGACAGTTCTCTAGAGAGAAAAATAAGAGACTTAAATTCAAACAAACTGCAAAACACTGAATCAAATGTAAAGGAAACATAAATTAAAACATAATTGAGAAGAAAATCAAAACAAAAAAAAAAATATTTATTTATATACAAGGAGGGAGATGCCATAGGGGCTAGTTGATGTAGTGTTTCAATATTTGGCCATTAATGAGGAGGATTTATTGTCCCTTTCAATCTTTTGCAATTGATATGTTCCTTGGCCAATATTTTATTTGATTACAAATGGACCTAGCCACATTCGTTGAAACTTTGAGTCCTTTCCCTTGTCTTTGTGTGGCTTGTCCCATTTGAGAACCAAATCGTCGACTTGAAAATCTTTATCACCTGCAGACTTATTATCAAACCAATGCTTAATGGTCTGTTGGTGAGCTTCAAACTTGTTTTTTACTTTGGCACAATTCTCCTATAGATTCAATAAAGTGTTGATGTGCCTTTGGATGATGGGACATTCTCTCCCATGGGATTGTTGAGTAAGTTGAAGGGAAGGAAGGTAAATGTTTGAAGGTAAAATAACTTATTTTCCATAGACAAGAAAATATGGAGATGTCCCTATAGAGGCCTTGGGGGTGACATAATCATCCTAGAGGAAATTGGGTAGAGTGCTATGTCAGTTTCTTTGTTGATCAACTATGGTTCGCTTAAGAATTTGTATCAGGTTCTTATTTTTGGACTCGACCAAACCATTTCTCTAGGTAATAGTTGGATGCATATTTAAAGTAATTACCTTTTCCAAATAAAAATCAGATAGTTTTAGCGATGATAAATATGTTGCATTGTAAAAAACAAGAGAGTTAGGTGCCCCAAACTCGATGATAATGTGTTGTTCAAGAAAATTCATTACCACTTCATAATTCACCTTAGTTAGTGGTAATGCTTTAGTCCATCATGTAAAATAGTCGACAACGTTTAGGATATACAAGTTCTTCTTGGATGAATGAGGATTGATCTCACAAATGATACCTAACCCTCATTGTTCAAGGGTTTCTTCAACAACAATAGGCTGGACTGGAACAACAACCTTATACTCTCTTCCAATAGATTTTTGGAAGGTTTCACAACTTCGTGAATATGCATGAGCATCCTTGAATAGCGTCGACCAATAGTATCTGGCTCTCAATATCTTATGATTTTTTGTGTCACTTGAGAGATGGCCTCCAATTGGTATTTCATACATATTTCTAAGGACTTTATCAACATCTTGTTTCTCAAGGAAACAAACTAGTATTTCGTCGTAATATTTTTTGGAAAAAAACACCATGAACCAACTGATATTGTAGGAATTTTAGTCTCGATGCTATTTTCTATTTGGAATTAAGGTGTGTTGGAGTTGTGTCATGCTGGAGATAATACTTTAGGTCATTATAGCATGAATTATCGATGACGATAACATAGGGTATCGATTGTGTGAAAAACGTCGGTTCCTCTTGCCACCCGTCCTCTCCTTGATTCTTAGTATTCATGATTTATGTCACCAATCTAAAGAGGCCTTGACCTTTGATGATGTTTGTTGGTTTAAATTCTAGGTCATATTCTTGTAGGGTTGTCATCCAATTACCTCGTCTCTCTCCCATATCTCTTTATACAAAGAGAGATCTAACCTCCAAGTGAGGAACAATCACTTTAGTGTGGTTCATCAATATATATGGTCTAAACTCTTTAATTTATTTGTAGACAACAAAGGATTTCTAATCCACTGGTGGGTAATTCTGCTCAACACCATCTAACCCAGTGCTCATGAATGTCATGGGGAATTCATTCCCTTTATAATCCTTCTATGTGAGCATCGCTACAAAGGAGTGATTAGATGCAAAAGTGTACAAAAAAAATCCTTGTTGAAATCTAGACTTTGTAGAGATGGTACAACTGCTATAGCAGCCTTGATACTTTCAAAGGCCTCCTTTTCAATAGATTTCCATTTAAATTGAATTTCCTTTTTTATCATTCGTTGAAGTGGCTTCACGCTTTTACTAAAATATGGAACACACCTCCTTACGAAATTGATTTTGAAAAAAACGGGCCGCATGTACTTCTTGTTGTACGATGGTAGGATTTGTATGATAGATTTAGTTCTTTCTGGCTATATCGAAATATCATCCTTACAAATAAAATGCAATAATAAAATACCTTCTAAAACAAAACAAAAAAATAGTTTTCTTGGGGTTTGAAGAGATTCCATACTTTCTACATTGTTCGAATATTTTCTTTAGGTTCTTTGGGTGACCTTATCTTTGCTTAGAATATATTGTGACATCATCCAGATATATCACCACACTTTGATTGATTATACATTTAAAAGTGATTTCCATTTCCCTTTGAAAGGTAGTGCCAACGTTTATTAAACCAAATGGAATTTTGTAGTATGTGTATGTTCCCCACTTTGTTCTGAATGTGGTTTTTAATCGATCTGGTTCTGCTACAAGAACCTGCTTGTATCCTGAAAACCCATCCAACAGAGAGAATGTTTCAGAGCCAAAGACAAGTTGTAGGATCTGTTCCATGGGGGGAACTGGATAGTTTTCTTTTTGGGAATCCCGGTTCATATTCTGGAAATCTATGCATATTTTGATTTATCCCAACTTCTTTCTAACAAGAACCATATTTGACACCCAGGTTGAGTGAAAAACCTTGAAGACAATCTGAGAATCAAGAAACTTCTTTATCTCTTTCTAAATTTGTGGTTTAAGAGTTGGATGTGTTTTTCGTATCTTTTTCTGAAATAGTTTGACACCTTCCTTTATTGGAATCACATGTTGAATTATGCGGATGTCATAAGTATTTAAGTCTTCATATGTCCATGTGAATATGTCACTATATTTCTTGAACAATTGTGTGAAATTGTGCTTCTCTTCCTCTGAACAAGAGGTGCCTAGATTGATGTACTTGGGTTGTTCAAGGGTTCCTAGGTTGACCAAAAAATGCATCATGGTTAAACTGTTGGTATTTGGATTTTCAAGCCTTATAAACTTAGTATGCAAATTAAATAGCTTCTCAAGTGATAACACATTCTTAGGAATGCAAATTGTTTTCACTTTGTTTGTTGAATCTAGATAGCTTTGAAGATATTTTTCATGAGCTTCATCATCTATCACAGATTTTTGGAAAACATCCGAGATGGTAAGGAAGTTGATGATTTGAGTATCATTATTAAAAACCCTCCAGTTCATGATGTTATTTGATATCAAAGGTCTAAAAATTAATTCAACAGAAAAACCATCATTAGGATGGATGGACTTAGATGTTGTGTTTATATTTGCATCAATGTTTTGATTATGATGTATGGAAGTAATATTGAATGCATCAAAGGATTAAAGTAAATTCCATACCTCATTTTGGTAACTTTTTAAATGAGGGGATAGGCATTGAAATGTATTCATTACCTGTCACACGATTATCTTTGAATCACCAAATAATCAAAGGTATTTTACCTTTAAGTCGGTGGCCTTCCTCAAAGCTCAGAATAAGTATTCATATTTTGCAGTGTTGTTGGGGCAAGTACTACAACGTTATTATAACGACATATATTTCGCCCCACAGTTTCTAAGAAATAATTTCCCAAAACAGTGTGAGCAAAACTAGCAGGTTCATTCTTACCTTCTAATTCAGTTACCATGTGTTTCATATGAGCTTCGGTATTCAAAGATATCTGATTTCGTTTACCTTTATAAGAAACCCACAAGTGGGACCAATATGTGAAAAAATAGCCTTGAATCTTGGTCGACCAATCCCTTCTCAACAAAAAACCATAACTTTCAGGTATGTCAACAACAACAATGTTAATTATTTGATGTACTATGAGGTCATATGCAAGTATGATCAAAACATCTTTAAGTTCCCATTTCACTTTGATATCCATCCTATATAACTGTATGATTCTCGTAGTAGTTAACTGTGGAACAACATTTATCTTTTGAAAATATGAATAGGGCATGATGTTAGAAGAAGCACTAGAATATGCCAAGCAATTATATACATTGAAGAACATCTCATATGTAACTAGGAAAGGTGGTTCCTAGGATTTCGAATGCACAACTATGCTTGATGTGTTTATGGTAGCTTTGATTTCTACCTTATGTATTTCCTTTGATTGAATAGTCATAGGGATGTTGTCGATAGTAGCTGTGATATTCTTCTGAGAATTGTTGGGGTTAAAATCATTACGCAATAGATCTCGTTGTTGCGGTAGTGAACATATATAAAAAATATAAATTGCAATAGATCTCGTTGTTGCGGTAGTGAACATATATAAAAAATATAAATTTTATTCTTAGTCTTCTTCATATCTTCTATGACGTTGTAATCTAAAGCATGTGTTTTTTACTTATCCATCATTGAGTTTGATTTTGAACCATTTGGTTTGATATTGGATGTTGTAGCATTAGGCTTGTTACCATCTACAACCAAGTTAGACGTGCTTGGTTTGTCGCTATTGGCCGAAACAGTTGTATCATATTTATTGCTAGTTTTTTTTGGTTTGGGATACTTGATTTTGGGGTAGGAACAAGAGGTATGATCTTTCTAATAGGAGAAAAAGATTATGTGGGAGAGAAGGTGTTGGGAACTAGACCTTTAATACATAGATTCTATTATCTAGGGGTAGTCTTAACTACTCATTTATCTTCTACAAATAATTCTTTGATTTTCTCATCATTTGAGTTGATACACCTGTCCCAAAGGAACATGGAAGCTTATGGGGGGGTTTCTTCAGAGAGGTCATTGCTTACTTCCTCACAGGGTTGTTCATAATTTATACTATGTTGGTCTAACAATTGATTTATAACCAAGGTCATGGAATTCACCCACTGAGGACATGTTTTTTTAGAGTGGTTTTGTTAATGGTATGAGCAGAAATTATCTTTGTTGAAACTATCTAGATTTAATGCAATTTGTGCAACTTTGGATGGTTTAGGTGGATTGTAATTTATCTTAAAGAATGGGTGGAATTTTTTAGGCCTTGAAGGTCCTTTGCCAACACTCTTCTTAAGTTCAACAACTTCATTCGACAAATTCTTGACTAAATTAACCACACTGTCAATATCCTTGGGCTCCTTTTCAGGGGCTTTTGTGAGTAGTAATGGTTTCTTTCTAGCTAACTTTATTTCTTTGAATTGTTGGTGAATTTCATAGAAGGATAAATCCTTTTATACTATTTCATCTTCATCAAAATTCAAATCCAAAGTGTTTCTACCAACTTGCTTGACAAACATGCCTATAAAATGAATTAGAGTTGAAGTGTAGTATTTGATGGCTAACGATTTGAAGGATCTATATCAGTGGTAAACTTAGTTAGGATTGTGGTGAATTATTTATTGAAGTCCTTCAAGTTTTCCCTTTTTTCCATTTTAATGGCTCACAACTTCTTATACAAGGATGTGGTGGTTTTTCGTTCACCAATTTTTCTGATAAATGCCTTCTCAAAGTCTTTCCAACTAGTTATGGAACTAGCTGGTAAATTGAAATACCATGTAGACGTTATTCATAAGAAGGTGTAAGAGAATATCCTACGGACCGCATCTTCATGTTGGACATTTATAAGATGAGTGGCCAAAAAGAAATTTTTAATATGATCCTTTGGTGAGCTAGGTATGTCTAGATCAAATTTAGGAAGAATCTTTTTAGGTTTACTAGGAATTTCATGTAAGGGTTCTAACAAATTCAGAGCTCCTTCAAATATACATGGTGGGATCAATACTCTTCATTCACGACGTTCACCCATGATATGTTTGAAATTAATTTCCAGTTTTTCACCATCAAGGTTATGTTCAAATTCAGGAGGAGTAGAAGGAAATTGGCTCAAGGGTATGAGTACTTCTTGTAATGTAGTCTCAATAATATCTTCTACAGAGTTGAAAAGAATGTTGGCTCAATTACTGGGTCATATCATGTGGGTAGTTCCTCTACTTGGTAGCTCTGAGGTTGTTGGTAGTTTGACAAGTAATTTCACATATACATGAGTAATACGATGTGTCTCAGTAAAATCTTCGTAAGATACTTGAAACCAAGTTTCTGTGAGTTTTGGGACTACTAGTAGCACTTCCAAATGCGATATTCATATCTTCAAAGGTCACTTTATGTTCATAATTGATACAAGGGAAAATTGTTGGAGTAGGGGTGTTTTTGGAGCACTGATCGCGAGTATGCAATGAATTAATGTAATCCATGCAATTTCAGGCCCTACTTATAGAGCTAATTCTACTGACGAGGATAAATTTATGAGCAACAGTAAGGGGTTCTCCCTGATACAACATCCCAATTAGAGTATGCACCATTTGTTTTAGGAGACCCATCCAAATTCTAGCTCGGCTTCCATTACTGGTGATGAGGGTGAAGATGGATGGTTATGCAATATATATATATATATATATATATACTATCTGTGAAAATAAATTTAATTTACTTCTAATTCATCCTGTCCTATCCTAGTGTTGATGGCCAAAATTTACCATAACCAACATTTAGGGCATCAACTGGTTAGTATCCCAATTTTTATAACCCTAAATTTCTCTACACATGCATACCTGGCCTTTGGC
>CBVK0100357894.1:0-12651 GCA_900067695.1 Picea abies | reverse complement strand
CTACATGGATATGTTGATTCAAATATGGTAGGTGATAAAGATAGCAGGAAGAGCACCACATGGTATGTTTTTAGTGTAGGAGGAACAACAATAAGTTGGATTTCTAAATTGAAAAAGGTTTTTTTCACTTTCAACAACAAAAAAAGATTATGTTTCTGCTACAGAGGCCAGTAAAGAGATGATTTGGTTATAGAGAATTATGGAGGAATTAGGAAATAAGCAGGAGAATAACAGATTGTACTGTGACAACGAGAGTGTCATTCATATTTCAAATAACTCATACTTCCATTCTAATACTAAACATATATATCTCAGGTACCATTTCATAAGGTCATTTTTGGAACATGAACAATTGAAGTTGGAAAAGATACATACTAGCTAGAATCCTACAGACATGGTAACAAAGGTAGTAACTAGAGAGAATCTGATTTATTTCTCATTTTCAGTTGGCCTTCATGTATGAAGGAAGAGATGAGAAATTTTCCATTTCCAAGAAGGATAAGAGTCTAGCATATACAACAATGGTGGAGTTGTTGTGATCAGTCTTCAAGTGGGAGATCGTTGGTTGTGGAGACTGGTTATCTTCTTGATTCATAGGTCTTTGTTTTCAGTCGTGTTTATACCCCATGATTATTGTACAACCCTCCACATGAGGGGATTTTATGGGAGGATTCCCCCCCTTTCAGGGTCTAGGGGCCAACAAGCCCCCGAAGGGAAAAATTTCCTTGTAAATGTATATTGTAATTTCATAGTCAATCTTGATTGTTAGGGTTTTTTTCCCTAGAAGGAAACCCTCTTTTATGAGGGAATTTTGTTACAACTATGCATTATGGTAAATATTGTATTATGTGAGAGATAATATGAAGTTACAACTGGTGTGTTGTAGGTTGTATCTATTCATTTTGTTGGATAATAAAAAGGAAGGACCTGAAAAAAAAAATTGTGGGCATAGCCCACACTGGGTGAACTACGTATATCTATGTCTCTATTGTATTGTGTATCTTCTGTGTTTTATTTCCACATTTTTTTTATTTTAATGCTCCGCGATCCTATTTTTATAACACATAAGAATAAATTTATTGATTTTAAAATAATAATATAAATAAAATATAAAGATTAAAATATGTTCTTTCTCTCAACTTTATATGATATTTTTAGTAAAATTATTATTACTATTATTATTATTGAATAAAGTAATTGAAAAATTAATTGTGATTACATTATGGATGTATTTGTACTCATGACATTACTTATTGTCCCTTCTATATAGAGGATATAGAAATGGATTTTATTCCCTCCTATGAAGAGAATATATAAATCGATAGATCATTCAATAGATCATTCTTTGCTTTGAGAGTCTTAGCAATATTAGGATCGAATCTTATTATAAATTTGATTTCACCAAAGAATGATTGTAAATATTTTTTATTATTTTGGAAATGGATCTTCATAATGAGATCAAATATTGCTATATCAATACAAATACCATATTTAGACAAAATATGAGCCAACAATTTTCCTTGTTCCACACCAAATGGGTTGAATTTTTAGAATTTAGTGAGATTCCATAATTCATACATCACTCAAACACTTTCCTAAGATGATGCAAATGTTCATTTATTTCTTTGGACACCATAGTCAAGTCATCTTGGTAAATTTAAATTATCTTTCTAACTAATTCTGAAAATAAAATCCATATCCCTCTGAAAGGCTTATCCAACATTTAAAAGTATAGGCGAAATTCTCATGTACTTGTAAGTTTCCCATAGGGTGGTGAATTATATGTTAAGTTAGTTTTATTCTTTGACCAAAACTTATCTATATCCCGAGAAACCATTTCACAAGGAAGTCATTCGATCCCAATTGACTCTTTGCAACAAATTTTCCATATTAGGAAAATGGTAATTATCTTTGAGAGAAAGTTGATTAAGGTTTCTAAAGTCAACACAAAATCAAATGCCACCATTCTTCTTCAAAAATAAAACCAAATTGGCCACCCAAGAGGAATTTATAATGGGGGCTATGATATTTGCATCAAGCATATTCTACAATTCATTTTGTATCAAGGCGACTAACTTAGGTTTGATATTTCTTTTCTTTCATCTAAAAGGTTGAACCCATTTTTTTAATGGAATGGTATGTTGTATTATGTCTCCCTTATAATACTTTAAATTATCATATGAGTAAGAAAATATATCTTTGTATTCATAGATCAAATTTTCAATATCTCTTGTTTCTTTAGGAGTAGTGTTCTTTCCTATTCCAATTATTCTAGGGAAAGATTATTTGGATTTATCATTAACCTCCTTCCCTTTGTACATTCCATGTCTATCAAATATTCTCTCCAAGGGAAGTAATACTTTTGGAATTGAATTGTTTGGAAATTATTCAATATGTAACTCTTGACTCTCTTTTACTCCTTTCAAATTAACTTGGTTTTCTGAAAACTCTTTCAAATTATTCAAAAAATGGACAATTTTAGCATCTTCATGAAAAATTGAAAATGCTCGGAATCGTTGGGAATGGTTGGTCTGAAAACTATTTCAATTTTACACTCACTAGTTACCAACTATGTTCATGGTTGCAAAGTGGATGCTACTATTTCCAATGCATAAAAAAAACATACTCTTTCTCTCAGAACTACTTCGACTATAAAAGAATCAAAGATTTCAATGGTGTCCAACATTGCATTTCTATACCTTTTCATTTTCTCATTATTTGTGACAAACCATTTATTTACTTGACAAGAAACAAGATAAGAATCCTTGATTATATTTAAACACTTAATTCCCATGTCTTGGGCCAACTATAATCATAGAATCAAGAATCCATATTTGGAAATGTTATCGGTACAATTAAACTTGAACATATATAAGAAAATATTGGTAATGTCTATGAGGGATAAAAAAAAAATCCCAACTATGGCTCCTATCCTAGATTGAGCATCGTCAAAATACATGGACCAGATAACATCATCATTGTCATCCTTCTATAATTCCATATAATTTGTAAATACATCCATGTTTCCAAATTATTAATCAACACAAATCAACTTATTCATAGGATGCTTAGTATCTTCCACTTGGTATCTCATAAATAGCTACCTATAAAGGGTTACAAAAGTTTCTTCATATGTTGGGATGGTTGTTGTTACACATCAAATTTCCTCACTCTGATAATGTCACATTCTCATTTTTGTAATTGTCGTAAGTGTCATACTTTTGTCACAAGTGTCGTAAGTGTTTCATTTTCATGAACGAAACCATGAGAACACTTGATATGACCCCTAAAACATGTTAGAATAATAATCCGCATCATTTCACAGTAGAAACAATGTGTTTATCTATGATAATTGGTCATCGTGGAAAATTGTAGAAGATCGATGCTCTCGTTCTCATATGTAGGGAATGCTATCACTCTTTTTCTATCTAGAAGGGAGCATTGTAACACTCTGTTGTATGTTGTAAAGGAGCACCAAATTGGTTGAGAAAATCTTGGGAAGAAATCCATTTTTTCTCTAAGGACATCTATGGATGATTCGAGTTGGTTTGGCTCAAATCTAATCCTTAGGATGCATCTAAGGGAGATATCACAACTCATGGAGTCATATCCTCAACTAATCCCAAATATAACTAAGGTGGCTGGGCCTCTAAAATCCTATAAATGGAGGCATTCTCATGGTGAGAGAAAGAGTAAAATAATCAAAAAAAGCATTATCATTTTGATCGTGGATGTTTCGAGCAAGGGGTTGGACGAGGAGGACTTGGAGAAGCTGTTGCAACACCATCCATGATTGTAAGTATCTCTTTAAATTTCTCATCAATATACTTGGCGTATTCCCTTCAATCTTGTGTATTATTGCATGTTCTTGTCTACTGTTATTTTGATATTTGTATATGTATTTGTTTAATATAATCTTGTAGAGTATGGTTCTTTGTTTCTCTTTTTTTTCCATTGCATTGCAGGTGTCAAGTTCTACTAAGGATTTTGGATATCGAAGTCATATTGGAAGCAACAAGGATGAACTTTGAAACAAGGTGAATCACACTTTTTATTTCTCTCTCTCTCTCTTTGATTAGTTAAACTTAATTCAAAGGGATGTTAGTGTTCATTTGTGTTTTTCTATATTGGTATTAGGGGTCTATAATCCAAGGGAAGATGCACCTGTCTACAAGGGAATTGTTCTGTAACAGAAATTGGTGACTCTGTCGGGGAACAAACTTTCAGTTTTTGTTCTTTCCTTAGTTTCATCCATACTCTTTTCTATCCTTGGATACCATTTTCTGATGTGATCTGCCCATAAATATTTCATCTTTGCTAAATTTTTCTCATAGAGTCTCTAATTGATTTTTCCTAAGTTTTTGAATTTCCTGGATTTTTCCAAAACTTTTCTCAGAACTAGAGCCCTCTCTAGTTTAAGTCATAGCATTGATATCTTGATAATGTCTCCCCTAGAGTGCATTAGGGAGAGTTGTAGTGCTCTGGTGCTATTACTACCAGAGCATCGATTTTTCTATCATTGAAAAATTGTTGACTGTTTGTTTGTTGGGTATAGCTCTTGGGTATTTCTCTCTAGCTTAGATCTTGTCTTTTGTTTGACCTACAAATTGCTTATTTTCATTGTTTTAGTCTTGATTGGGTTTGTGTTGTCTTTCCTTATTGAAAAAATGAACTTTTTTCTCCATAAATTGGTTTCTTTTTGTTAGTTATTTGATTGATTAACAGTTTTCATAACAAAATTTATTGATCTCAACATTGTTCTCTTTGTTTTTGATCCCTTACTCAATTCTAGAAGGCTATTAAGTTTGATTCTTTTCTTTTTGGTATTTTTCTTTGAGTGGATACTTTGTTCTTCTTTTAGTCTCTTATTGACTATTGCAATGTCTTTGTTTGTGTTCTTTTGCTCCTTCTTTTTCAAAATCATAGTAGTGGAGCTATTTTCATTATTAGTGAAAGAAATAAGCATTAGATGAATTATTCAATTTACATTTACAATCAAACAAAGAGATACTTGCATGCATTGGTTTTGATATTGGAAAAGGTTTTCTTTATAATTTGGAAAATTGTTTGAATTCTTGTTGAGATTGAAATTGTATGAAATTTTGCATTCTTAGGTGTTTGTTAGTGAAAGAAATGAAACTCTTCTCCTTCCCATAAATATAAGTTCATTGAAAAGAAAATTTTCATCTTATTATTTTTGTATCTTTTGGAGTTGAGTACCAAAAATCATCATTTTCACTTTCATTCACCTTTGTGTAATGAACAACCATTATAATCAATGCTAATTAAAATCATTCTATAAACCTTTTTCATTTTTAAGATCTTTACACCAACAATAGACTAGGACTAGAGCTTTGGAATAGGTTGTGAGAATAACTCTCCAAAGAATTCAAGAGAAACTCAGAATCTTGAGATAGGGAGAGTAAATCCAACCTTCGTATAAGCATAACTTGGATCCCCCTTTCACACACAGGTTACACATGAGGTCACGTTCGAAGAGAGAAACATAGATTATCCCTCCGAGGATTAACCGTTCGTAGAAGTATGATCGTATATTGTGGGTTCTTATTGAGGTTCAATTGTCTTCATTTGGTCTTGGAGCTTCATGAATTTTGATTTCGTTCAAGGTCCTCTAGAGTTTATTGATCCACTTGTCCTCAGTTCTCTTGAAGGATTTCAGACTTAATATCCTTCCCATACGTTTGGACTCGACTGTTGACTGTACCCACCCAGAGGTTGATTGCGAGTTGGTATCCTTAGTAGACACAATATTTAGGGTCCTTACACAAGGATATGGTGAAGGGAAGTCTTCATTGTACTTAGAACAGACGTTGGTCAAACTCACTGGGGCTCCTTAGAGGGTAACTAGTGGGTAAAACTGTGAGGAAGCATGCACCAAGGTGTAAGTCTATTAACCAGGTTGCCAACATAACTAATCTACCCACTCATATCCTAGCCTCTTCTCACTTGGATCACATGATGTTGGATTTCATCACCAACTAGTACGTTCATTGAGAGAAGGCTTTGTTTGCTTGTTGGTCTTCTAGATTTTTTAGCAAGTGTTGTTTCTTTAATTTGAGTTGTCTTAAAAAATTGGTAATGTGGCCGATAAAGGTCTTCATATATCATGTAGGATGCAAGGTTTTCCTTTATAAGCTATGAACCCTTACCTCCTAACTCACTAGAAGACACTTACCATGAAGAGGTTAAGAACCATTTAGACGTTAGGAGTGTCGCTACTCCTTTGCTAGAAAATCCCAAGAGAGAGTTAGTCATGGTTGAGGAAGGCACCCTTCCTATCAACCCCTCTTTGAAAGTGCCTCTCAATCCACTCCTTGTCAGATTGGATTCCTCAGGTAACATTATAGTAAAATATTACCCTCACTTATTGCCAAGGCCGTATAATCAGCTAGATATGGAATCAATACAACCAAATTTTAGCGAAAAATATGCCAATCCTGTCTGTTCTTCTTTAATGGTATATCCACAACAAAATCTTGTTCGTTCTATATGGAGGACTCCATCAGGATGAGATCTTTAAAAAAAAAATAATTTTATCTAATTGCCTTTTGACCCTCCTCATGTTGCTACCATCATCGGTGCAGATCAAGGACCATCATATTATCCCATTAGAGGATGAAAAACCATACCCCACACATAAACCCAACTATGGAACAAACTCTTACTATTGGGAAACCCTCATCTAGAGGACACATCCCTATCGGGGGACAACGACCCTTCCACACACCAGTACCGACTGGGGGGAAACCCCCTTTCATTGGTCAAACCCCATTTGTTACCCAACTAATGGCAGGGGACAATATTCTTTCACTGAAATCCCCCCATAATCCGAGGAACCATCCAAAGGAGGTACATTTCATCAACCATATCAGGGAGGGACATCAAACCCCAACCCGCAAGGAGGTTTCATCAACCATATCAGGGAGGGACATCAAACCCCAACCCGCAAGGAGGAATACCAAATCATAATCATTCTAGATTACATTATGGAAAACCTTTCTTGGGGGTCCCGAATCCCACTTGGGGTCCTCAAGGTCAACAATCTTATCCTCCCCAAGGGACAAATCCTTACCCTCCTTAGGGAAAACCTAGTTACCCTCCTCAAGGGAAAACTAGTTATCCACCTCAAGCTAATCAAGCGAACTATCCTCCCCCGGGTTACACTGGCTATCCTCCCTAAGGCCAAATGGGTTTCCCTTCTCCTTTCATGAACATTCCTCAACAAATGAATCCTACCTTTGCTGGTCAACAACAATAGTATATGGGAGGGCCTGCTGGGTACAACTATCCACCTCAACCAGTTTACAGCCCTATTGGTGTCCCCATGCCACACCAATATCATCCTTAGGTCAACCGACAACTACCATTCTTATCCACTCTAGATCTACCAAATCTATCATGATTGACTAATGATACCATATTACATTCTCCTTTCTGGCCAATTATTTCTGCTAAATTACCTTTCGATATCCCAAAATTTGACGGGAAACCTGGTAAAGATCCTAATAACCACGTTATGAATTTTCATCTATGGTGTTCATCAACTTCACTAATGGATGATTCTAACCGGTTACATCTTTTCCAGCGTACACTTACGGGTTCAACAACCAAATGGTACATTGAGTTACAACGTGGAACTTTTCAAGATTTTAATTCTCTTGCCATGGATTTTCTCATGCACTTTCAATTACCCATTCGTTATGAGACTGGTACATAACTATTGACCTCCCTTCGTCAAACCAACTCCGTACATATCTCTGATCATATTCATGAGTGGAGACGACGATGATGGTTGATCAAAGAAACCATTCCTCACCAGTGTTTGGCTGAATGGTTCACTAAATCTCTTTTACCTCCGATTTCTTGTGATGTAGCCATGGGTGGTTTCGTCACTGAAGAGGAAGCCATTGCTCATGCCCAGTTTATAGACTTGGTTTATTCCCAATCCAGTACTTTGTATGAAATGATTTCAAACACTCCCCATATGTAAACCAATCCATCAAAACCATCCTCCACCACTCACACAGATGGAGTTATAGGTTCCGTCAAAACCCAATCCAGTTGACAGTTGACCAACATGACTAATCGCTCAGTGATTTCCCCCACTATCAGATCGACTTCACTCTCACCAAGCTCCACCCTGACTCAAGTATCTGAGGTGAATGCAACTCAATCTACTTCTCCACAACAGTCAGGGAGGAAGAAGAAAATGAAGAATAAACCAAAGAAAAATAATAATCCAACTGAAAATACAAAAACACAAGCATAACCACCTGCTACTGAGAAACAACTACAACAAAAACCGAAATTTCCATGTCTCATTTGTGGTGACGATCACTACACATGAGATTGTCCTCATCATGTCTCATTTGTGGTGACGATCACTACACATGAGATTGTCCTCATCACGATGAAGTTGCAAAACTTTTTAAAGGAAATTATCAACCCGCTGTGTTGACACATCCTTTTCCACAACAACAGTCACCGGTTGCACAAGCTCCTGAACCTCTGACAGGAGGTAATCCAAATCATCCTCCTAGTGAGGAAGCTTCATCAAGTGTGCACATTTACATGTTTAATGGGATATATTTGACCACTTGCACTATGACATATGACACACCTCCGACTAAACCTGATAAGGAAAAAGTAACTAATGGTACTACATTGGATCCACCATCCACCACCGTTACTCCTCCATCTGGGCCATTCTAGATTGAGAAACCTACATTTGACTCTATCTTATGTCCACTCATGAGTACAATTCGAAAGTCGACTTTTAATCCTAATTCATGTGATACTCAAAACTAAAACATCGTTGAAGATTTGGCTCAAGCACCATGTGCTATGTCAACTCTCGAAGTTCTACAACATTTCCCTAGTCAACGTAGGACTCTCTTGGCTGCCATTGAAGCAATAGATCTTGAGTCATATAATAATATCACGTTTAACCTGGATAATTTTCAATCATGACTCTCTCACCAAATTGCTCTCCAGATCAATGTCATTGTCCACAATCAACATATTCATTGCACAATCTTGGACGAGGGATATTCCACATGTGTCATGTCTTTGGATTGTTGGAAAGGCCTCAAATCACATGGTCTTAATCAATATCCCACCATGTTATGAGAATCCAATGGGAGAGGATTACATCCTCATGGACTATTACAGTCCTTATCCGTTCAATTAGGAGGCAAGATTGTTTCAATAGATGTTGAAGTAGTCGATGCTCCCCTCGATTACAACTTGATGCTAGGAAGAAGTTGGTTTTATGCTATGAAAGCCATCACTTCCTTGGTGTTTAGATATGTCCATTTTCCCCATCAAGTTAAAATTGTGACCATCGATTATTTAGATTACTACACCACCGATGCTTGCACTCAAATGACCAACAACATTCCTTTTCTGGGAGATTCAAAATCACTTATGAAAGTGTTGGAGTGGGTCACTTAAAAGACTCTTCACTTATGGGTACCTTTCCTGCACCTCTTCTTCCCACTATGCAACATATCGCAATGATCAATATGATCTCAACTATGGCACATCAATCCTATGAATCATCTGATCCATGGATTGTTCCTAGTCTTCTATAATTCGATGCACTAGGTGACACCATGCCACTTAATCTTGTAGAGGCTAAATATGACGCCATCCAGTCTACCTCTCCTTCACCGGACGACCAACATTTTCTGGCATCTATGACTTATTCGTTACCATCTTGGTTAGAATCCCTATCCTCTACTTTCGATTTCATCCTACAGATTTTTCCATTGGATGAATATATTATGGAAATGCTTAATATCGAGGAGGCACTATGGGATGACAATCACCATGGTTCATCCTTTCTTCCAAGTTTGGCTGACATTGAGAAAGATATATCCTCTATATTTTCTAGTGATATCATCAACTGTCCCCAATATCCAATACTCACTCAGGATACCATCTCCGAGGGGAATTTGGGAAACATCTCTTCTGCGATTACTGTCAACATATCAATCAAAGAAGGTATTATGGAAAACATACAATTGGGCGCCAATTGTTCAGCTAAAGAAGTTGAAACATACACTGCCTTGTTCAAGGAATTTTGTGACATCTTTGCTTGGATTTACGAAGAAATTCCAGGGATTGATCCATCGATCATTGTGCATGAAATCAAGACTTACCCAGAAATTAAACCTGTAAGACAAAAATTTCGCCCGGTTCATCCTAAGAAAACCGCGGCCATAAAGCAGAAGTCAAAAAATTGTTAAAGTATGGTTTTATTTATCCCATCCCTCTGACTGAATGGGTTTCCAACATCATTCCGATCACCAAGAAACAATGAAACATTCATGTTTGTGTCAATTATCAAGATCTTAAAAAGGCTTGTCCCAAGGACAATTAACCTACACCCTTTATCGACCAAATTATCGATAATTGTGTCGAAAGCGTCATTTTCTCTTTTATGGATGGATTTTCCGAATATAACCAGATTGACATTCTACCGACTGATAAACATAAAACAACCTTCATCTAACCTTGGGGGACTTTCACTTATCGGAAATTACCTTTTGGCCTTAAAAACGTTGGAGCTAATTTTCAGCGGGCCATGTCGTATGCATTACATGATATCAAACATATTTTTGAATCTTACCTCGATGACTTGTCTGCTCACTCATCTCATCGATAAAACCACATTGGTCACCTATGAGCCATATTTCTTTGATATTAATTTTACAACATACGTTTGAACCCCCATAAATGCATCTTCGCTATCGAATCAGGGAGACTCCTTAACTTCGTAGTCTCCAAAGACGGGATTAGGTTGGATCCCTTAAAAGTCAAATCCATTCTAGCTTTACCTCCTCACAATAATCTGAACCAACTGCAAAGTTTTCAAGGGAAGGGAAACTTTCTTCACCTTTTCATTTGCAATTACGCCAAAATCACTAAAGGATTTATGAGATTGTTGTAGAAACATGCCCCTTTCATCTGGGATGAAACTGCTCAATGCTCATTCGATGCTCTTAAGAATGCCTTAACGAATACACCTCTTTTTCACCCACCAAATTATGCAAAATACTATATCCTTTATCAGGATGCCTCTACTTCCACTATTGCTATGGTGTTAGTACAAGAGGATGATGACAACAATGAACATGTGATCTATTATTTGAGTAAGATTCTATCAGGTCCCAAACTCTGATATTTGCATGTCAAAAAGTTGGCTTTGGCAACAATTATTTTCGTCCAGAGATTTCACCATTACATTCTATTACACACTACCATGGTCATTGCAGACTTGAAACCCATGTACCACATCTTGACTTGTCAAGTACTTGGGGGCAAATATTCCAAATGGATCATTATTCTCCAAGAATTCGATCTTGAGTTTGCCAATTCAAAAGCTAATAAATTGTTGGTTTTTGCAGAATTGATTTGTGATCTTCCCAATACTGATGAGGATATTGAGCCCAATGATTCTATTCCCAATGAATCCCTGTTCCTCATTAGTATGTTCGATCCTTGGTACAAAGATATTCTTCTCTATCTCTAAACCCAACATTTTCAACTGAACATTTCACGTGATTTCTTCTCTATCTCTAAACCCAACATTTTCAACTGAACATTTCACGTGATCAACGCTGTCACATTTGACACCACTCCAAACACTACCTCATCATTGGAGACACATTGTACTGCCATGGCATCGATACTATCCTATGACGTTGTTTAACCCACGACGAGGCTGAACGAGTTTTAAATGACTGCCACGTTGGAGCTTGTGGTAGTCATCTTTCTGGGTTGGCTACAACCCAAAAAATCTTACGTGCCGGTTATTTTTGGCCTTCTATATTCAAAGATTGCATCACGGTCATTAAAAAAGCCCACCCTGTCAAATCTTTAAGAAGAAATCATGTACCCACCCCACTCCGCTACATCCCATTATCACCGTCGACCCCTTTTCAAAGTGGGGCATCAATTTTATGTAATGTAAACCTACCTCAACTGGGGGCATAGTTATATCATCGTTGCTATTGATTATTTCACTAGATGGGCTGAGGTTATGCCTACATTCCTTAACGATGGCTGCATTGCAACACTCTTTGTGTTTAATCACATCATCACTCGATTCGGTGTTTGACAAGCTATTGTAACTGATCATGGATCACATTTCCAAAACTAGATGATGGGTGAATTGTGCACCAAGCTGGGTTTTCGCCATGAAAACTCATCCCCCTACTATCCTTAGGCGAATGAAAAAGTTGAAGCCATCAAAAAAGTCTCGAAGACCATGCTACAACACATGGTGGGAGAAAACAAAACCTCTTGGCACTTGCAACTCTTCTCTGCACTCCGGGCCTATCAAACTTCAATGAAAACCGCAAGTGGATTCACGCCGTTCCAGTTGGCATATGGAATAGAAGCGGTGTTACCAATCGAATGTGAGATCCCCTCGTTGAAACTTACCATAGAATTCCTACATCACACTTTTGTTGAAGATGAACGATTCATATATTTAACCAAGTTGGACGAAACCCGTCGTGATGCTGCTCTCCTCAACGAAACGTATCAAAAATGAATGAAACATCAATATGACAAATCCATTCGACCTCGTGCTTTTGCAAAAGGAGAATTGGTCCTAGTCTA
>CBVK0100357893.1:0-12651 GCA_900067695.1 Picea abies | reverse complement strand
TGTGTATTTCTCAGTGATCTTGGATTATGCTGTTGTTATCTAATGAAATGAAAACATCTATAATAATGGCTTAAACATTAACATCGCCATTACATCTATAGTAAAAGGAGCGCTAGGGCAAGAGTCAAAGGTAACGTTCAAATATTTTATAATCCCCTTTGCAAAACCTCCCTATGTGTTTGTCTGTGAAAGGCTCAGGCCTAATTGATGCCTGATCCTTTCAGTCATGATGTTGGTTGTAGCGTTCGGGTCAAAGACACAATTATGGAGGAGGGAGTCATTGACTTGGAGAGTGACGTAAAAAGGTGTAACCTTCCCATACTTCGGTCCAATGCTTTCTACCCGGTGGACAAAAGGAGAAACTTCTTCAAGAAGATCATCTTTGTAAATTTGTGGTAGGGAAGCTTTAATGTCTTCATTCTTGTGTGGAAGGAAGATGGTTTGAAAGGGTTCTACTTCCTTGGGAGGTTCCTATTGCTGAGACAACAAGGGAACATCTTGCACGTTGGTAGGAGATGTGCTCCACTTCCTACTGGGAGAAATAGGTTTTACTTCAAGGATCTCAGGAAGGTCAAGTTGAGTTTCTGTAATATCCTCACCACTTGATCCCCAGGGGTCATTATTGTGCAAGAGGTTAATTCGATGGATGAAATCTTCGAACTTAAGGTTTTCCTCAATTTGGTAAGCAAAATCTTGTGCTTCATCTAAGGTTGAGGGTGACCGATGCTTAAGGGTGAACTGCAAAATTTCTTCCAAAGAGTTCAAGTAATGCTGGAGAATGGCCTCCTCTAAACTGAGGCTGGGTCAGATTTTCTTAAGGAGAAGATTAAATCTATCATTGAAATCCCTAATGCTTTCACTGGATCCCTTGCAAATATGGATGTATTGAGAGTAAAAGGATTGTGGATTTTCTTGTTGACACCATCTTATTTTGAAATCTTGTTCTAGTTCTTCAGGGGTTTTGATGCTTCCTTTTGAGAGAAGATCGATCCAGGTTTTGGCATCCCCAGTGAGAGAGCTTGCACAGAGCCTCATAAAGACATCAGGGTGTTCTTGACTGGTTTGATGAAACTGAAAACTTTCACAAAACTGGGTCCAATGTGAGTTACTAGAGGATACTCCTTTCCCTGAAAAACTAAGTATCCATGAATCGACCCCTTTGGGTAGGTCATGTAGTCTCCCTTGGATGTTAGCTAGGTCAAGAGAGCCAAAGAGTTCTTGTGGAGACCATTTAGGGGAATTTATAGAAGTAACAGGGTTTGTAGGGGTAATGGAGACCACAGTAGAAAGGGGTAACTGGTAAGTACTGACGTCCGCTACGAATCGTCATTTGTGTAGTCGCCATATAATTTTCTTGAAATTACCAAAGAGATAAGGGAAATCACCCTTAGTGGAGTCGCCAGGTAAGCTTGTAAGATAAAGACTCTTGAGGAAAAGGCTTACCGAAAAGGTGTCGTCTTTGAGGAGAATTGACTCAGTGTTCCCCAACAACGACGCCAAAATGTTATCGCACAATTTGTAGTTAGAGTAAAGGATGGGTGAAAGAAATGAAAACTGGTGAAACTGAGACTATCCTACCACTGTCACCTCAATATGATAGCTCTTTCTGTTTAGGGTGGTAGGCCCAGGGGAGACGTCCCCGATGACCTATGGTTTTGAGAAGGCAAAGGCTTATGGCTAAGTAAAATTCCCCCCCTTCACAAGTCACCATCGATCAGAAAGTCTGGCTAATCAACAAATAAATATAAAGATAATCAAAAGTGTACCTGCCCGGAACAAAGCAACAAGAAAACTATATATGTGCAAGATCACTTGTTGGTTAGTACTTCATATAATCGAGGACTTTCTGATATAAAGCAATTGACCAATAATAATGATGAAGCAAATCAATGATGTACAATTAGAATATATCACTTCACAATAAAATCTAAAGAAACTTCACAATGAGCAATGACAATTTATCATCAATGTAACAATACCAACATTAGAAGCAACTCTTTAGCCAATCATTCAATTGCTTTAAAGATACAATAAATGTTGCATGGATATGGTTATGACACAAGTAAATGACAACAACAATAGGGTTAGTGAGTGTTGGTCTAAGCTAGGGTTAGAAGGAGTTAATGATTGTTGAAAGTATTTGGATGTGTGTGATCAAGGTACTCAAACATAGAAGGTCTTAGATCAATGTGTTATTAGGGCCCTCCAGGGCCATGCTTAAGTCAATCTGGCTCTCGGTACTCCGTGTCTAGGACTTATGGGCCTCGAGATATAATCTCCTTAGTTATCCCTAAACTGAGGGATAACATCTGGCTCCAACTCGGGGACACGTGCTCATCGTAGAGCGCATGAGAACCTCAACATCTTTGGCATAAGCTGTAACCTGCTTGATCTCAACTTTAAACTATTAGCAATCATTTGGGGTGGTGTTATCACTGCCAACTCATATATACATAAAAGAAAACAAGCATATATATAAATGTGAAAGAAAACTACTCTAGCATGAAATGCAAATGGTATATACAATGAATGCAAATGCCTACCTACTTACCTGTACTTACCTGTGAAGTCAGGTCCCCCCACCTTTGTGGGGCTTAAGGAGGTTCTCGCTAACTAGTAATGGAAACCTTCTTCCTTCCAATGTGGACAAGTGGTAAGAATCATCAACTGATTTTCTTCCAATTTTGAAAGGCTGAAGCCAAAATTGAGTACTCCCCTTGACATTAGTTGGCTCTCCTTTCTTGATATCCCACATCCATACTATGTCCCCCTCTTTGTATTCCCTAATTTTGAATTTGGTTGTTTCCTGAACAACCCTGGTGTATTGTGCGGAGGGAGAAGGGTGGGATTTTGCTGTGAAGACTTCCTGCTGGGATGGTCGAATCAATATATTGCTTTCTCCCTTCTTTAGTAATTTTATAGCCCTGACTTCTTTGTCTTTATACTTATCTAGGAGTTGCTGGTATTCTTCTCTCTTGGGCCATTGTATCTGATCAAAGTCTTCCTCTGTTGCAAAGGGCATATCCTTGGGAGAAAATTCAGGATGACTTTCCATGATTTGCTCATGTGCTTTGTCATCTTTGATGGGGTCACTAGTTTCTTTGGCACATTTGGGAGACCACCTATTGTTCCATTGTTCAAAGGTATATTCACATAAGTGAGGTCCATGTTAGGTGATTTATATGTACTAAAAGAGACACTAAACTACCATCAAATAAATTGTCAACCCGGGGTAAGTAAACTTAGAGTTTTAGCAAAATATATGCCAAAGGTAAAAGGTTGGTAGGGGTATATTCTAACTACGGAAAGTAGCTAATATACTCAAGCAAACCTATCTAATGAACAAACCTTAATAAGCAAAATGAAAACTAGGTAACCTAAGTACTTTTGGGCCAAGGACTGATGGATAGTTCCTAAGAAAGCAAGTAAAAACCCTATTCAAAGAAAACTAGTTCATGACAATAAGCAAAGGTAAACTGCTAAGCATACTAAGCAAATGACAAAAGCAAACTTCTTAACTTGCCAACCTATATCCAATGAGCAACTACCCTATGAAAGAAAATACATAAGCAAGTAAGCAAAAACACCTATCTAACCTATTAAAACAAATAGACAAGCAAGCAAAAACACCTAACTACCCTACTAAAACAAATAGGCAAGCAAGCAAAAGAACCTAACTAACCTATTAAAGAAAATAAACAAGCAAGCAAAAGCATAAAGCAAAAGACAAGTAAGCAAAGACTTCTCATTGAACAACTACCTAGCCTAAGAGGCAAGTGAACTAAATGCCTAATGAAAAACTATTTCTCTTGCGTGAAAGGAAATTTAAATGCTCGATGCAATGCATGAAAGGAAATCTATTCTATTGAAAGCAAGAAAGACTATCAACTAAACTTATGAAAACAAGAAACTATCTTTTCTAACTTATGAAAGCAAGAAACTAACTTTAACCTATGAAACACTCAAACGTAATGTTGGTGGTTGTGTGAATGCCTTCGGTGGTGACGAATGATATCTCGATGAAACTTGACCACAAAGGATAGTTCTAATGTTATAAGCTCAATACTAATTTCAATGGCAAAATGAAAGGTGTGAAGTAAATAGTCCAATGAAAACTTAGCCATGATAAAAGTAATGTTAAATACCCTGCATATTCATGTATAAACCATCAACATCATGATGATATCATCATTATCTAATTAATAAATTCAATTGCATCTTAATCTATGAAAGGAAATTGCGTGAAAGGAAATTATACTATGTCTAGTTTAATCATTCAAGATATGATAAGAAAATGATTGAAAACATAAATTAAAAACATGATATTAAAAAGTGAATTGACAATTGCATTTAACCAATAACTAAGCAAGTGAAATCTATCTAGAACTGAAGTAAGCAAGCTATGATTGAAAAACTGGAAGCAAATCTATCCATCCATCAATCTTTGTTAGAAGAAACTCAGATTAAAACTATGCTTTGTTCTAATTAAAAATTTGTTCTAAGCTTGACTGTAAAAATATAAAAGAAAGCACAATTTATCATCTACGTTGCACACGGGGTTAGTATAGTGAGAGAGAGACTTGCAAGCCTTTTCTAATCTACAAAATCAACACATACTAACACATATCATCATCTAACCTGCAAAAAGAAGTAAAACAATAAGCTACAACAAATTAATTAATTAAATAAAAATATACATGCATAGGAAAATGAAAAGACAATTTAAATTAGAAAAATGCAAAATAGACATGAAGATAGTTACCAGACTACTGTTGGGCCCCCCAGCAAGTCATGGTCACTTTCTAAAATCACACCATGACCCCAGCAAGCCAAATTCACCATAAAAATCCAAAAACGCAGTTTTGGCACTATTCTGGCAATGTAAAACTAGAAACAGAGAAAAATCGTTTTTTAGGCAATTTTGATGCTTATGCTATTTGGTTAACAATCTAATGAGCATCCTATTGGTATTTATAAGATTACAACCCAGGTGTTCGACCACAGGAGGGTCGAACCACCTCTAAATTCAACAAATTACATTAAATGCATCAATAACTAACAAAACGAAGGAATCCAATAAGTGCCCTCTTTGGACAATTGAAATTGAGTTGTCTTGAGCTTAGTAGCTAGAGGGGGCGATGACAAACAAAACCCATGTGCTCGATTTGTCCACCACTGGCTGCCAATACCATAATTGCCAACTTGCCTTGCATTTTTGTGCAATACTGCGTGCCAGAACGAGTGCCGGATCAAGTACCGGAACAAGTGCTGGATCAAGTGTCGAAACAAGTGCCGGACCAAGAAACATGGTGCGTTTTGCCCTGTAACAACAAAAAAACATGAATTAACTCTTGGAAACCATAAAATATGATAAATTAAACTTGATTGAATCACAAAACACGAATTATACGTACCTCATGCCGATTATATCATTTTACCATAAAATTCTTCAAAAAGCTCCTTTGAAAGATAAAAACGCATATATACATATGGCAAAAAGTGTATAATAACGTCATGAAGATGATCATATCTCAAGCCCAACAGTCCATCTCAAGGGTACCACCCAACATTGAGGCAAATTTCCTAGAAAACAACATCCCCCACACATTTGGGATGTCTACTACCACTATGTCAATGTGGATTACTCTCTCAGGGTATTCTTTAAGGAAAACTTTCACATTTTCAATTACCCCATGTGTGGGTATGGCTCTAGACTCAAAGCCACACACATTTCTGTAAGGTCGTGTGACTTTTAGGCCCAATTGTTGCATGACCTTGAGAGACATCATGTTAGCACCGACCCTTGAATCCAACATGCAATTGTTGAGGCTCTTATTATTCATTAGCAAGGTCATGGAAAAAGGCGGGTGTTCATCGTACTGGACCCTAAAGTGATTAGCTTGTAACATAATAGGGGTGTCCATTGGTCCATCTGATGCCTTGAATAAATTATCAAATCTTTCTTTAACAGATGGTACCTTGATGACTTCTCTTAGGGGAGTAATTACGTGCATCTTGGATAGTGCCCCTTCGAAGTCAAAGTTCAAGTCCACCCTTTCGGTTTTGGATGTTTTAAGAAGGAGAATGTCCAAGGGTAGAGGTTTTGTTTGAGTTATTGCAGGAATGGTAGAGATAGGTTGGTTTAGCTTCTTTCATCTATACACCTGAAATTCTTGTTTCTTCAACTTCTCTTTTGATTCCCGATCTAAGTTGCTTATTACTTCCATTCTAGCCTTCCTGGCTGCTTCTTTTATGCCTCTCGATGTTCCTCATGAGTGATATTTAGGCAAATTTGGGGGCCTTGTATAACATGGTCCACATTGTTTACTTGGTCATGGCCTCCATTGTTGTAGGGACACTCATGTTCCCAATGTGCTTCACTACATTGCAAACATCAAGGATTTTCATCCATGATGTTTGTAGGAGCTAAAGTATTAGGAACCTCTTGATCATTCTTCGGTCTATAAATTTGGTTCCCTTTTTGGAATTGTCCTTTTTATGGGACCCTTGGTGCTTGGCTTTGGGCTCTTTCCAGGCTAACAATCCTATTCATTAGTAGTTCTTGATTTTTCATCATGCAATCCATGGTCATTTGCAACTTTGCTAGGCTGGCGCAAATATCTGAGGAAGGCTCAACGTTGTGGACTATCTTGGGTTTAATGTCCATTTTGACCCTTGGGTTTGAGAAAGGCTCAATTTTGGATGAGTGGAGGTTGTTCTCAATCTTGTTAGCCAATTATTGAGATTCTTGGATTGTTTGGGGGTTTTTATCCCTGAGGAGATACCCTAGTTGACTAGCAAAAGCTTCGGTGTAGATGTAAACAAGCAAAATATTGGTCGGATGATGGCTCATAGAGATCTTCTGCAATAGGGTCTCAAACCTAGTGTGGAATTCTCTAATGGTCTCATTATCTTGTTTCCAGAGGGTATTCAGCCCAGTTAGCAATATGTTGGGGTCTTCTTTGATACTCCATCTTTTGAGAAAGGCCTCTTCCAATTTGTCCATGGTTTTAATACTGCCATTAGGAAGACTATGGTACCAACGTCTTGAAGTATCAAGGAGGGTAGCAGAGAACAATTTCATGACTAAATCTTCAGCATCATCGCTAACGGGGTGAAGATGGAAGAACACCCGAAATTTTCTCATATGCTCTTCAACATTGATTGCATCAGTATTGGTGAAATTAGGCAACCACTTTTCATACTTGGGTGGCATCTGCCTAGGGTAGCCTGGTATAGCTAACATGTCTAGCGGTTTGAAAAGACTGGATGACCATTGCCTTTGGTTATTGGCTTGGTTTGTATTGCTGGTCTGAGTTCCCATGCTAGACATTGTGTTTAAAGGAAGACTTCCTCCGAAGAGTGATTTTACTACAAGAGAGTTTCAGGGAGGCTTTCTTCTGAAGGATTGAGGAGGGTTATTGTACCTCCTTGTGGATTGTGGAGTCACCAGATAATTTTCTTGAAATTACCATAAAGATAACGGGATTCACCCTCAGTGGAGTCACCAGGTAAGATTTGTAAGATAAAAACTCTTGAGGAAAGGCTTACCGAAAAATGTCGTCTTTTGAAGAGAATTGACTTAGTGTTCCCCGACAACGACGTCAAAATGTTATCACACAGTTTGTACTTGGAAGTAAAGGAAAGGTAAAAGAAAGACAAACTAACGTAACTGGAGACTATCCTATCACTGTCAGCTTAATAGGATAATTCTTTCTATTTAGGGTGGTAGGCTCAGGGGAGACATCCCCAGTGACCTAGGGTTTGGAGAAGGCAAAGGTTTAAGGCTAAGTAAAAGTCCCCCCCTCACAAGTCACCATCGATAAAAAAGTTTGGCTAAACAACCAATAAAGATAATAATAACCAGAAATGTACCTGCTCGGAACAAAGCAACAAGAAACTATATATTTGCAAGATCACTTGCTGGTTAGTAGTTCATATAATTGGAGACTTTCTGAAATAAAGAAATTGATTGATAATATTGATGAAGCAAATCAATGATGTATAGTAGCAATGATTACAATATGTTACTTCACAATAAATGCTTTTAAAGAGGCTTCACAATGAGTAAGAAAGATTTATCATCAATTTCATAATATCAACATTCATTTGAAGCAAAGACTACTACGCTTTAGCTAATCTTTCAATTGCTTTAAAGAAGCATAAAATGATTCAATGTATAATTATAAATCAAAGGGTAATGGCAACAATAGGGTTAGTAGATTAGGGTTAGAAGGTATCAGTAATTGTTCAAAGGTATTGGATGTTTGAAGTTTTTTTATCAAGGCACTCAAGCTTAAAGGTCTTAGACTAGTGCATTCATAGGGAAAATGGAGTCAACAAGTAGCAACAATATTTGAAGGAACAAGATGATAATACTAGGGCTAAAGACAAGAGAATTTGATGGTGAAGTGTTGGTAAGCCAAGGCTTCAACCATCAAATCCTAGGAGAAAACAACTCACTAAGGTGTAGTAACCCTAGGCCTTAGTGCGTTTTCCTTTTTCTTTACCTCAATGACAAGGTAAAAACGGCTAAGGTGAGGTGCAAGGGTAGGGTGTTGCAATTGCAAGGCCCTAGCAATGTCTTCAACACCAAAAATGGTTCATTGGCATAATCTAGTAGGGAATTAAAATAAGGACACCAATATGTGCTTATTTCCTAGGGTTTATTCCAACAATTTCATTAACAAAATGCAAGTAAAATAATATAACCATTCAAGTAATGGAAGGATTGCAGAAATTCACTTACATTCACCAAGCATTCATTAAGACAAACCCTAGTTGTAAACCTTCCACTAAGAAAATGCCAAAAATAGCCAAAATAAGCCTCCTTCAACAAGTGCACACTAGTAATTTCAGCCAAAACCCTAAAGGAGGGCACAAACTTCAGACCTCACATAAGTGTGAGTGAAAAATGATGAATAGAAGAGAGTTTTATCTCTCTTACTTATACAGTAGAAATGACCTTAATTAATTTTTAGGTCACAAAAGGATGATATGGATAAAAATACATAATAACATTGTTTTACATTAAATGTCATGATAAAACCCTAAATCAAGCATAAATGAAGACATCATTCCCTTTTAGGGTGACGTTATCCATTTCTAGGGAAATGTTGGCCTCTTGGAGTAAAACATTAGGGCCCCTTGGGCCTCTGAAAGCTGCCACACGTGCCACAACTGCCTCCCAAAACCTCCACAAGCACTGGATGACATCATGAGTGTCCTGGGTGATGTCATGTGCCTTCCAAGGCCAACGTCCTGGTGGAAAGGGCACAACCCCCTTGGGTACAAGTCTGCTAAGCTGCCTCTGGTGGAATGTCCTCCTCTTCCCCGACGTAAACCCTATGACTTGTCTCTGCCCCCTACTGGGGTCTCAACATCCATCTGATGGGATTTCAGCACCATGGAGGTCCGAACTAATCATCTCCCCATGTGTACCTGTCCATAATGGTACCTGTCCGTCGGGTATGGTCCTGTACATCAATAGATACGCCCTCCATGGGCTCATAAGTCATAGGGATCATAGCAATGTCAATCACATCTAATCATCAATTTTATTAAACATGTGCATAAAACGCCTTTTACTCAGTTAAGTGCTCAAAGACATTATACAAATCTGCAAGCCAAGTTTGGAGAAAGTGACAGGGCGTCCTATTGGGCAAATGCTCACTAGATGTGGGGTGTTTCCGGGAGAAATCATATCCAAGCCGTGTGAGTGGATGAGGTGGTAAGGGATGTCTGGACAAGGAGTGCAGTGATAGCAGGGAAATGCATGGCTTACTTGTGGGTGCCTTTGTAGAAGGTGAGTTGCACCTGTCATGGCTGCAAATGTTTCCAAGCCCATTCATGCCTTTTATTTTTATTCTTTGTTGTTTTTTATTTCAAGAAGCTAATCAGGGGACACTGCCCTGGCGTGGTGACCAGTGGTGGCAATGTTATCCACAAACATTTCACGGAAATGAGAAGGCTGGCTCGTGATGAGACCCCCTTTCTCTTGGCTATGCCACCCACATACCATGATACCTGGACCAATTACCTCATGGAGCAAGAGTCTTCTCTGATGCAAGTCCAAGCCGATGGTGATGGATGTTGTTGCTGCTGACAGAACAAGTCTGATGAGGAAGAAGAAGGATGGGCCCTCCAGGGCTATGCTTAGGTCAATCCTGCTCTCGGTACTCCATGTCTAGGACCTGTGGGCCTCGAGACATGATCTCCTAGTTATCCCTAGAAATCGGGTATAACAGGTCCCTTTTGTTTCTTGTCGAGAAGCCTTTTATTGCTTTCTCGGGGATCCCTAGGAAAAGCATCTCGAGGTTTTATTCTTAGGCTTTTAACATTTACCAGCGTGCTTCTACCTTCTGGGCCTTTAGCCCCTTCTTCCCACTAGATAAGGTGCAACCCTAAATAGGTCAACCCAGTGCCCGGACAAGTGGATTGGGGCAGATGAGCGGGAAATAAGATGGAAAAGTGAAACTGTGAAGGGAGCGGACGATGGCTTCTCAGAGATGACCCCTAGTGGCTAACCAAAACCAACAGACACAAGCTTACTAGGACATCCTGTCAATCCCCAAAACATGGTCAAGTGGGCAAGTGTAAGATCCAAGCAGTTGTTAGAAATAAAAGGAATCAGATGCATATAATCAATGGTTTTGATGATCAAAGTGACACATACCATGATACCTGAACTAATTACCTCATGAAGCAAGAACCCTCTCTGACACAAGACCAAGCCGATGGTGGTGGAGGCTGCTACTACTGACAGGATAAAGAAGCTGGAAGAGAAAAAGGGTGGGCCCTCCAGGGCCATGATGAAGTCAATCCTACTCTCGGTACTCCATGTCTAGGACCTGTGGGGCTCGAGACATGATCTCTCAGTTATCCCTGAAAGTGGTGGATAACAAGCCCAATCGTTGCATGACCTTGAGAGACATCATGTTGGCACTGGCCCCTGAATCTAGCATGCAATTGTTGAGGCTCTTCTTATTCATCAGTAAGGTCATGAAGAAAGGTGGGTGCTCATCGTATTGGACCCTAAAGTGATCAGCTTGTAACATGATAGGGGGGTCCATTGGTCCATCTGATCCTTTGAAGAAATTATCAAATCTTTCCTTAACAGATGGTACTTTGATGACTTCTCTCAAGAGGATAGTCACATGCATCTTGGATAGCGCCCCTTCAAAGTCAAAGTTTAAGTCCACTCTTTCGGTTTTGGAAGGGTTCCTAGGAAGGAGAATGTTCAAAGGTAGAGGCTTTGTTTGGGCTATTGCAGGATTGGTAGAGAGAGGTTGGTTTAGCTTCTTTCGTCTATACACCTGAAATTTATGTGTCTTCAGCTTCTCTTTTTATTCCTGATCTAAATTGTTTATCACTTCCATTCTAGCCTTCCTTGCTGCTTCTTTTATGCCCTCTCGATGCTCTTCAGGGGAAATATTTAGGAATATCTGGGGGGCCTTTATAACATCGCTTACTATGTTTACTTGGTCATGGCCTCCATCGTCGTAGGGACATTCATGTTCCCAGTGTGCCTCACTACACTGCAAACACCAAGGATTTCCATCCACGACGATCGTAGAAACTAAAGTATTAGGAACCTCTTGATCATTCTTTGGTCTATAAATTTGGTTCCCCTTTTGGAATTGGCCTTTATATGGGACCCTTGGTGCTTGATTCTGGGCTCTTTCCAGGTTGACAATCCTATTCATCATTTGTTCTTGGTTTTTCATCATGTCATCCATGGTCATCTGCAATTTTTCCAACCTGTCGCAAATGTCTGAAGAAGGCTCAACATTGTGAACTATCTTGGGTTTAGTGTCCATTTTGACCCTTGGGTTTGACAAAGGCTCGATTTTCGATGAGTGGAGGTTGTCCTCAATCTTCGTAGCTAATTCTTGTGCTTCTTGGATTGTTTGGGGGGTTTTATCCCTGAGGAGATACCCTAGTTGACCAGTAAAATCTTTGGTGTAGATGTAAACAAGGAAATTATTAGCTAGATGATGACTCACAAGGATCTTCTGCAACAGGATTTCGAACCTAGTGTGGAATTCTCTAATGGTTTCATTCTCTTGTTTACAAAGGGTATTCAGCCTAGTTAACAGCATGTTGGGGTCTTCCTTGATACTCCATCGTTTGAGGAAGGCTTCTTCTAATTTATCCATGGTCTTAATACTACCATCAAGAAGACAATTGTACCAACGTCTTGAAGCATCAAGGAGGGTAGCAAAGAAGAGTTTCATGACCAAGTCTTCAGCATCATCGCTAATGGGGTGAAGCTGAAAAAAGCCCAAAAGTTGCTCATATGCTCCTCGGCACTGACTACATCAGTACCAGTGAACTTAGGCAGCCACTTCTCATACTTGGGGGGCATTTGCCTAGGGTAGCCTGGTATAGCTATCATGTCTAGCGGTTTGAAGAGATTGGATGACCATTGTCTTTGGTTATTGGCTTGGGTTGGGATGTTGGTCTGAGTTCCTGTGCTAGACATCGTGTTTAAAGGAAGACTTCCTTCGAAGAGTGATTTTACTATAGGAGCGTTTCGGGAAGGTTTTCTTTTAAAGGATTGAGGAGGGTTATTGTACCTCCTTGTGGATTGTGGAGTCTTTGATGTCTCGTTCCCAAGAGTAGGCTAGCAGGGAGTGACTTAGTAGTCTA
>CBVK0100357892.1:0-12651 GCA_900067695.1 Picea abies | reverse complement strand
ACGAAATTTCAGTGATAACACATCTAACTAGGTGGAAATTGTGGGCTACAATTGCACCTTGATCAAATTTTGTGTGGCTATTGGGAAATATCACTAGCTCTTTCGGGATATGCCCCCTTTACCCCTCATTATAACTGATTATTTCATCCTTCACTAGTGTCTCTTTCGGTGAATTCAGACCCCACTGTCGAGTACTATTGGAAGGTCCAGTACTATTTGAGAGGAAGGATGTTACATATTTTAGGACATGAGAAATTGTTTTCTTTGATTCCCCACACAGACAAAGCCCACTTATCCACATATATGCCTCTTTTTCAAAACACTTTATGTATGATGCACTTCTGATTACATTTTGATTTAGATATATATATTGTGTAAAGATTTGCAACAAAGGCTCTTGTTTATTTTCTCTCATCACATTTTGCACACATCCACTCATCTAGTTGGACATCATAGGGGACCCACATAACCCCCATCGTTCCAAACACTTACTAAACCTCCCTCCTATTTTAGGGGGAGTTCCTAGTCTTTCCAACTCATCGACACCACCTTCACACACTCCTGTGAGTGCCACTATTCTAGGATCAACTTTGCTTGGTTCCACATTACTTGGGTACACTTCCCAAGTCTCTCCATCCACTCGCTCTCCTTTACATGGAAGCGGGGGGCCAACTTCCTCTCAAGGGGGCAGTACCAACCCACCTAGTCCCCCTCAAGGGTCAGGTTCACAACACACTCACACCATGGTTGGAGCTAACCCTCCCCCCCCACTGCAGATGCCATATTTGGCCTCTCTTAACATACCATATCTAAGCAAACTCACCAATGATCCTATATTGCATGACCCCACATGGCCTGCAATGCCCACCAAACTACCTTCAAACATCCCCAAATTTGAAGGAAAGGCAGGTGATGACCCTGCCAACCATGTCTTGACTTTCCACCTATGGTGCTCTTCCGACAACATTATGGATCATTCCATCAGACTACGATTATTTCAATGCACACTCACTGACCCATCATCAAAATGGTATGTAGACAAAAAATCAAGATCCCATGCGACTTTTGAGTCCTTGGCCAAAGAATTTTTGACCTTCTTTCAATTACCAATCCACCATGACAATGGTCTTGAACTACTCTCTAATTTCAATCAAACCTCAACCACACATATTGCTGATCACATTCACGAGTGGCATAGATGACGTAGTTTGTGCAAAGCCGAAAGCACCAAACAACAATGTCTTGACTGGTTTCTCAGATCACTTGTCTCTCTCCTCAGTAAAGATGTAGCTTCCACCTTCCCTCAATATGAAGAGGAATCCATCAGTAAGGCTCAACAATATGACCTCATCTATTCACAATCAGGGTACTTATACATGGTACTTCCTGATCTCCCCAAACCCATGCTATTTGGTCAAGACAAACCCAGGATGTCTCACTCAGTAGACGGATTGATTGGTAATACCACACACCATAGTCCTCAACCCAAACCACCACCAATGTATGGCACACCTCAATATCCGTCGGCATATGGGGGAACCTCTTATTACCTCCCACCCCCTTATCAACAATCATACCCTATTTCTATTCCTCCACCCATCAGTGGGCCACCACCGACACCCTCAATACACCCACCTATCCAGACAAGTTCTGGTACCGCCTCTACCTCAGCTTATAATTTAAGTACTAGTGAAAGCGTCATGCCTTCCTACGTACCTTATGGATCACAAATCCCACATAATCTATACTTTCCATTTCCTGGTCCACCACAACCCATGGTCCCCCCACACCCTCACATTGGGGTGAATTTTGTTCAACCCTCTCCTGTTCAACAATATCAAAATTTCGAATAGCTAAATATGGAAAATATAACCCATCCATCGAATAGTGCCAAAAGGAAAGGAATGAACGAGAACAATAACAACCCAGGCCAAGGTGGGAATCAACCCCAAAAAAACCAACCTACTGGGGCCAACCAGAACCAAGGGAATCATAACCCCTAGGGGGGCAATAACAATAGGTTTCAAGGGAGAAATAACAATACTATTAAAACCAACTTCCCTTGTGCCCTTTGCGGTGAGTTTGGTCATTATACTCATCATTTCCCCCAAATCGCTAATTTTAAATGGCTAAAAGACTCAGGCAGTCTACCACATCCTCCAGCACCACCTTCCCTCAACAGGCCCCACAACAATATGTGCAACAAACCCCCCCATCCGTGCTACAGAATCCTATTCCACACCAAGGTGTGATGAACACCCAGCAAGAGATACAACCTATCCCACCATAGTTGGGATAGTACCTCAACCCAAACAATTTTGCAGATTGAACTATCCTCCTCACCAGTGAGGAAGAAATCCTTCTGCAAACACGTAATCGTCAGTACCATGCACCTGCTGAGTCTCCTCCCATTCCTCCAAAAACAATACCCGCACCAACGGGACCCCCGTTGGTGATCCTTTTCCCTAACGCAGAACCACCTCTTCGCATCCCTCGCATCCCATTGTGCAAGAATGTCCACAACCCACAGGCTAGGGAAGCTCATAATTATAGTTTGGTTGATGAATTAGCACAATCCCCGACTACCATGTCAGTATTAGAAGTCCTTCAGACTTGTCCCACTCAGCAGAAATCATTACCTTCCACCTTGGGGGAAGTCCCTGTAGATACTTGACTCATTACATTTGATCTTGACAGCAAAGAACCTCGCCTTCCCACTCTAATCACTTTTCAAATCCCAGTAAAAATTTGGAACATTACAGTTCATCAGTGCATCATCGATGAAGGTGCATCCACATGCATTATGTCCAAATCTATATGGCAGAAACTTGGTTCCCCCGAACTCATACCATCTTCCATTACCTTACGAGCTTATGACGGATGACCATCGTCTCCTGAAGGGATCTTCCAAAATGTCCCCGTAGAACTCGAGGGCAAGACTATTCTCATCGACATTGATGTTATTAACACCCCACTCGATTATAATATCCTATTCAGTCATAGCTACATGTATGCTATGAAGGTAGTTGCCTCTTCCATCTTTCGAAAAATGATGTTCTCCCATAACGGGAAGATCATTACCATTGACCATGTCTCACATTACGAGCCTAACCCTTATGCCAACATCGATAACATTCTCCCTCTCATCCACACAAGTCATGACGCATACCCACTCATCAAAATGGGTCCTGGAATTTTCAAAGAGTCCCATGGATGAGTTTAGGGGCTAAATTTCGCTCATGGGCTAATTTTCCATGGTTTTTCCAAAAATGAGATTCGCTATTTTAAAAATGATTCGCCAAAATTCGATAGGATAAAATTATTTTACCTTAAAAATCGCCAAAATTTCATAAAAACTATATAAAATCCTTAGAAATTTGAATATTTTTACAAAAATATCGCCAAACATTTAGAGTTGGCATATAAAGTATTAGTAAGATTCGCCAGGTTTTCTACATTTTATAATTATTTCCATCCTTAAAATCATCCCTGTCAAAGACCCATCATTGTTAGGAACTAACCATGGTTCATGACCACTCCTTAATCCTTCTAATCAAGTATGCGTTGTATCATCCAATGGAACTGACATAGAGGATACCCTTCCTCCTAGGGAGGCTTCTATCATATCTGACATCCCACTAGTTGCAAAGCTCCCCCCTCACGTGCCTCCTACGAACTCATCATCTCCACCAGTCCACGATTTCACCTCTCCCCAAGGCCATATCCCAGTTTGGGAGACAGTTCCCCAAGCCATTACTCAAATTCCCTTCTTCTACCCTCCACCCAGCGTACAAGCTTTCCAAGTAGATGCAATGCTTACCCTCCCTAATATGGTGTTAGCAATTCTAGTTTGGTATTTACACCCACAATAGATGGTCCCATGACCATCCCTTGCCCCCCAAACATAAGGAATCCCAATGATGATTGCCATGCTCACTCCCACCATACCCTCTACACCCCCACTCACTACCCTCCCTGCCACAACTGGGGGCAGGAGAAAGAAGAAGGAGCCCACAACTCCACTTCCCCCGCATGTCCAACCCCCTTGTGTGCTATGTGAGACATATGGACACCAAACCAACAACTGCCCATCTCTACCAGAGTTGTGAAACTTGATTCCACTCAATCAAACTCCATCAACACTCTCCACTGTAGAAAGTACTACTACTACCACCCGTCACTCAAGTAGTAAAGGGCTGCGAACCAAATTCGCTTGCGCTATATGTTCAGAATATGGCCATTATACACACCATTGCCCAACACTACCATGCTTCCAACATACATTATCCGTAGTATGCCAAAGCTTCCAGAATGAACCCAATCCAGCTTCATCATCCCTACCAAAAATCACTAACATCCATTATGTCACAAATTCAATCAATGAACGTATGAGATGCCCTTGCTCTCTATGTGAGTCCTTAGATCATTTTACATACTAGTGTCCTATGATAATTGAATACAGGCAATGCCAATTGACCCTGATTCAAACCCCTACAGAATTAATGGTTGACTTTACCACATCACTAGAGGTTCTTCATATCATTTCTCCCAAACCCAAGGCCCTCCCAACGCCTCCATGGTTCTTGGATGACTTATCCAAGGATTCACCCCCAAATCCCCCCAATTATCCCATTCATTTCCCTACGGAAATTTTACATCCCACTACCATGGGTACTCCTCAGTACTTCAATATTTGGTTTATGTTGAGTGAACCATCGCAATCTAATTGTGTCATTCCCCTTGCTTCTTCATCGCCAGGGGGCAGCCACACGACAACAGTCACTGATATCACTCTTCACGACCCCTTACATTCTTGCCAATTCCACTATGATGAGGAAATACTTGAAGATTTAAACACCCCCAACTACCCATGGGATGCGCTACACCATCAAGCGCTCTTCTTTCCATAGGAAGCCTCCACGCCTCCTAACCAACACCCCATATACGTTGTCAAAACCAAGGATTTTATCCCATCAGGGCATATCGACTGGTTCAACAACCCCATTCCTGCCCCTGATTCTTTTGAAGAAGGCAACATGTCCAACATTTCCCCGACCATCAAAATTGATATTTCCATAAAAAATGGAGTCGTCGAGGAAATCACCATTGGCGTTGCTTGCACTCCTCTAGAAGTCATCGCCTATAAAGCCCTCTTCCAAGAATATTGGGATATTTTTGCCTAGTCATACACATAAATTCCTGGCCTTGATCCCTCTATCATCGAACATCGCATCGACACCTGGCCTGACATTACACCAGTTCATCAAAAACAACGACTGCTACACCCATCCAATGCAACGGCCATCAAAGCTGAAATTAACAAATTACGTGCAGCTGGGTTCATCTACCCCATCGCCTATACCTCATGGGTTTCCAACCCTATACCCGTTAACAAAAAATAGGGCACTATCCGTGTCTACATGGACTTTCACGATCTCAATCACACATGTCCCAAAGACAACTTTCCAATGCCTTTCATTGATCAAATTATCGATGACTGCGCAGGCCACAAGGCTCCATCCTTCATGGACGGTTTCTCTGGTTATAACCAAATCCAAATTCACCCAACTGATCAATACAAAACCGCATTCACTACCCCTTGGGGTACTTTTGCATACTGTTTCATTCCTTTTGGCTTAAAAAATGCTGGTGCAACTTTCCAACGGGCTATGGCATACATTTTTCACGATCTAGCTCATATCGTCCTTGCATACTTATATGACCCCACAGCTCGATCCAATAAGCGCACCCAACATCTTGATGATTTGTGAATCATCTTCCAATGGTGTCATCAATACAACATCTTCTTGAACCCCCTCAAGTGTGTGTTCTGCATCACTGCAGGGCGCCTCCTCAGATTCATCGTTTCCCAAAGCGGTATTACCATGGACCCCCTCAAAGTCCAAGCCATCACATAAATTCCACCTCCTCAAAATTTACATCAACTCTAGATCCTGCAAAGAAAAGCTAACATTTTACGGCGTTTTGTCCCATACTACGCCACTTGAGCACATAGTTTCCTTCGCTTACTCTACCATGACATCCCATTCCACTGGGATGAACATGCCCAAAAATCATTTGACGATCTTAAAATGGTGCTCTCCAATGCCCCTTTAATTAGTGCACCTGACTACAATCACGACTATATCCTCTACATATCAGCATCAACTGTCTCAGTAGTAGGACTTCTCGTTCAAATCAATGATGATGATCATGAGCATGTCATTTATTACGTTAGTTAAAACCTTTCTGGGCTATCCTTGAAGTACAAACATGAAGAGAAACTAGCCCTTGCAATCGTCCTCCCAGTCTAGAAACTATGTCATTACATTCTGCTTCGCATGACTAAGGTCGTAGCAGATTCCAACCCTATGCAATACTTTCTCAGTCATTGGCAAATTAATGGCAAATTTTCCTGATGGATTGTTATCCTTCAGGAGTACGATCTTGAATTCTCAACACCCAAGAGAAAGAAATCTCTTGTCCTCGTCAAAAATGTCATGACCTTCCCCTCTAACACTACCAGTGCCCCTGTCAATACCGACTTCCCCGACAAACATCTCTTTTACATCATTTCAGATGATCCTTGGTACAATGACCTCCTCGTCTACCTATGAACCAAAAATTTCGGTAACCACCTCTCACGAGATGATCGTCGACGTATTCGCCATCAGGCCCCCAGCTATCTCCTCAATGGAGATATCTTATATCGGCGTGGGGTCGACACTATGCTTCATCGATGCTTGAGTATTGACGAAGTTGATAGATTCTTGAGCAACTGCCATGGCGATGCATGTGGGGGCCATCTTTCAGGAATGTCCATTGCTCAGAAAATCATCCGAGCAGGTTATTTTTGGCCTACATTGTTTCACGATTGCATTCATGCCATGAAGCGATGCGAGAAATGTCAGCTTTACGCCAGAAAAGCATGAGCACCACTTGCTCTTCTTCACCCAGTCATTACTGCTGTCCCTTTTTGTAAATGGGGCATTGACTTCATGACTTGTAATCCCCCCTCTATCAATGGCCACAAATACATTGTTGTTGCAGTCGATTACTTCACAAAATGGGCAGAAGCTATGCCCACCTTCAACAATACCACTGACACCACAACACATTTTTTCATTAACCAAATCATATCCCAATTTGGAGTACCCCTCCAACTAGTTTCCGATCATGGGAAACACTTCGAGAATGAGATTTTCGTCGAACTCTCATCTCGGTTAGGATTCTCCCACAAGTTTGCCTCACCATATTACCCTCAGTCTAACAGACAGGTCAAAGCAGTTAACAAGGTAGTCAAGACCATGTTATAGCGCATAGTTAATAAACATAAGACCAATTGGCATCATATGTTATTTTCCGCACTATGGGCTTACCGTACAACCATAAAAACAACCACTGGTTTCACACCATTTAATCTAGTCCATGGGGTTGAGGCCACTCTTCCCATCGAGTGCGAAATTCCCACCTTATGCACCGCAATTGAGCTATTACCTGACACTGCTCCAATGGAGCAGTGCTTGCTGAACTTAGAGTCCCTAGATGAATATCATCGATCTTCATCACAAAACAATGAGGAGTGCAAAAATGGTCAAAGGCCACCTTTGATCGCCATGTCAACCTTCTCTCATTTCATGAAGGCGACCTCGTCCTTGCTTACGACATCACTCACAATACCCTTGGTCATGGAAAATTTGAGTCACTATGGCATGGACCCTACATTATCCAACATTGCCTCACCAAAGGAACCTACATCCTGGCCTCTCCCGAAGGCCTCTCTCTCAAAGAAACCATTAACGGGTTATACTTAAATAAATTTTATGCCTAAGCATAGCAATTCTACTTTAGGTTATTTCTTTTCTAGTGTTTTTAATGTTTTTTTTCCATCCCTCACATCTAAACTATCATTTGTGCTATTGACAGATGCTTCCTGCACTGGCCTACTACATCAGTTACGCCGATGACGCCAGCCATTGGACACAAAATATTGCTTCGGTAGCTTGGGCCCTCTATACCTCCTCACATGAAATGCTCCATTCGAGCGACATATGTTTTGGTTCAGCCACCAACAACCAAGCCGAATACACTGCCATCATTGGCCTCCTCGTCAATGCCCAACATCATCGTATTCGTCACCTTAGCGTCTTTATCGACTCTCAACTAGTCGTTCTCCAACTCAACAATGTGTACCGCGTCCGTGATACTTGCCTCTTTCGCAAATACCTGTAGGTTAGACTTTTATCTCGACATTTTGATTCCATTACATTTACACATATTCCAATACATTTGAATCAAATTATATATAACGTAGCTAACATTGTGTTAGACTGGCATATATCACATCAAGATTCCTCTACACATACATAAAATATCAAAAACCTATCAAAACATATATAGATTAGACATCATCAAACATTAAAAAACACATGTAAACATCACATAGACCCCAAAATGTATACTCATATATATATATATAAATTGGTCACCAGTGCCATCAAAATGTTTACATACAAAACATCATATACAGAATTCGCAGGCCAGTAAAGCACCTCGATACAAAATGGGATCACCAGCTTATATACAAAAATACAAAATTACATAGAGCACCACTCAAGGTGCCTCTAGAGCACCACCTCCTGCCCCTCCCTCAAGCGGTGGTCCCCCACCCACTACTGGTCCCTCTAGACCAGGAGGTAATTGTCTGGTCATAGCAACACCTACTACTATTGCCTGTCGTACCACGACCTGCCACGGTGGTGGAACCCCCACACACTGCTCTAGGATTCCCTCATCCTAGATACATGACCAAATTCCCTTAGGCACACCCTATAGAATCGCCTCCAGGTGGCAGCGAATATCCTCAAAATCTGGTCCGGCATCCGCCGGAGGAGCATGTGATGGCTCGACACCTAGGTCATCAAACTAACGTCTCCTCGCTGCTCTCTCCTCCTCAGCTGGTCTCACCCCGACGTCCTCACACCAACATCTCTCTCCTACCCGTAGCCCTCCCACAGTGGTCTCCCCAACTCCTGGCGAGTCGGCGCCCTCAACAACTCAACCTCGTGCTCGTGAGGTGCCACATCTGTACATACAAAAAACCAAACAATAGTATCAACATCTATACCATATACACATGTCATTCTATCTCAAAATATATATTTATAAAACTCAAAAACATACCTCGGTGATCAAATACCTGCCCTGGAGGTAACACCATGTCTGGATCACCCCGGAAGTCAACACCAACATATGGAAACTGCAGTATCACCTACGACATCTGTCGCCACACCTATAACACCTTAGCCATGAAGAAGTGGCCACCCTTGCCACCACTGTGGTGAATCAAAATAGTCAACCACCGCCTCAGTCATGGCTCTCGTTCCCCTGAAGCACCTAATAAAATCCTAGGGTGCAACATAGGCACCCTCTCCAAAAACCAGGCCACTAGGATGGACCCAAAGGCAAAGTCCCTTGTATCAGTGGACCGACAATGGTCTAGCTACCCTGCCATCCTAGCATGCATCTTAAGCCCCTAGGAAAAGTGCTCACTGGCCAGTACCCTCTCCATAATACTCAGCTAACCACCACTGATCCGCTGAGTCGCAAGGGACCCATACACCCTCACAATCATCATTGCTATACAATGATGGGCTACAACATCCATCGTCCTGATGCTCATGATAGAGCCCGGCATAAAGTTTTCCCTGGAACAATACCTTCGGCCCACTATCACAAACACCACGTCTGTAGGTAATACCGGCTCCGTCGATAGGGATGTTCCCCGAAATGGGAGCCCAGTCAAAAAATATATATCCTCCACCGCAGTGAAGGCAATTTTCTCTCCCCACACCATAAAACAATGTAGGTCTGGACTCCACATCCGGATATGAAACTACAGGAGATACTCTTGCACACGTGTCAACGGGCACTCAAAGAACTTCAATAGCATGCAGGCTGCCAAAGTAGCATGAACCCCCGGCTCCTCAATCGCCATGACATCCCTCAGCTGGGACTAATCCCTCTCTCACCAACCAACTGGCATCATACCAAATGATCACCTGCAACCACATAAAACAGTCCTAGGTCAGCCACATTGACCATAAAAAACATTAAAAAGATAATTTTTTCACCTATCAACCTTGCCCCGAAGGCGCAGCTGTTTAAACTCACGGGCACGCACACATGCACACCTGTTCACCCCATAGGCATGCATGTATGCGTGCCTATTTCACTCCACAGGCGTGCACTCAGGCACACCTATCCATCCCACAGGTGCACATTTGTGCACACCTACTCACTTCACAGGGGTGCCTCCATGCATCCCTGTCATGAACACAGGTGCACATCAAAACGCACTTGTCCACTACACATTTGCACACACATGCATGACTATGTAGCCAACAAGTGCACACATAATGCATGCCTTTGTCCCCCTTATGGGTGCCCCAATGCATGACTATCCAAACGATAGGCATGCACTTGTGCACGCATATTCCCGGATCGTCCACGCACTTGGGGGCCCACACCCCTAAAAACCCCTGTATGGCCCTCCGTACAACCCCTGCCCAGAAATGGAAAACCTAATTCTATGCAAGATGATCAGACTACTAACTTGAAGCTCACTAATCTTGAATCAGCTACCTCACTCTCCAAGAATCTCCAAATCTCCTCTGAATACCTCTCGTCCAGTCACTCTGGTAGCAAGTACAAATGAGGTGGAAATGTGGGCCCTACCACTATATATAGGCCTTTCCACCAAAATTTCAATCACCATTCTGGGAGCTCCGAGTGTCCATTCTTTGATTCATCTTCAACCACAGGATCAACATCCCGTCATCTACATCAAGACAGCCCCTAGGCCACTTTTTATCCTTAGCCCCTGGGGCGCCATTTTTTCATATGCTGTCCAGGTTCGCATGCTCATGTTCAAAATTATCAAATAAATGCTCGTATGTTCGAGTCTCTTCATATATTTTTCACATTGGGTATTTGGTTTTCATGTGTGCAGGTACTTGGTCATCATACATCAATGCCACCCCTTCAGGTATATAATCAACACTTGCATGTAATTATTCCCTCTGAATCTCAATTGCATCTCCAGTCACACCCTCTGACATTTTCCTATAGGATATCCATCTTCGGCTCTGCAGTACCAACACCTCCATTTGGATCTTCGGTCCTATCACCCAGTAGCACTTTCCCCCACATGAGTTGTCTCATTCATAGCACCCTTTTGCACTTTGACACTCATGCTTTTTTTCGCCCTTTAGGGATGGGAGTCTCGATAGTCTTACATCATGTCACGAATCAACCACATACTCCTCCTCATTTTTCTATCTTTCCCATCGGACTCCCAGATTATCTCTTCAAGGTTCTATTTTGACTGCACCTCCACAGTATCATGAACCCTCCATTTCATCCACAATCAATTTTCCCATCTGCAAATTTCCCTTCATTTCACCTACCACATACAGAAACCCACCCATGGGGCATTTCACCTACCACATACAGAAACCCACCCATGGGGCCCCCACCCTCCACCAGTTCTCCAAGAAAATGGCACCCTCACTGGCCCAACCATATTACATTGGGGTACCCATTTCTGTGTTTGTACACTCAACCCAAATTATTCTTTATTTATTGTAAAAAATCCTTTGTTTCCACCATTTACATTACCTTTTTGTCATCACCTTTGGCAACCTTCTTCCCTTTTTGGAAAACATAACCCATGTCGCCCTTGGTTGGGGCACTTCTTATCATCTACCCTTGTTGACATCTTCCATATACTCTGAGTATCCCATAGGCCATTTACCTTTGCCCTCTGAGTTTTTTCACTTTGTCCCACCTCTGGCACAACTTATCCCATGTCTTGTTATCTCCCTGATGCTTGACTTAGTTGAACAGTTGCGGCCACTTATACTTTTCATATACCCCCAACCAAGGGTAGTCTTGAGTCTTCATACACCTTGACTTCGACCATGTGCCTCCTCCAGTTCCTAGACCTCACCTAGTATATTTCATGAAGCCCTTTGCTTCTAGGAGTCATGTCCCCCTTTTGTCGACATTAGCACCATTTCCAGAAGGGTGACAGTATCTTAACTCTCATTACCTTTCCAATGAGAGATCTCAGATGACACAGGGAGAACCACAATTGCTCCCTGCTGTCGTTGAGCCCCGTAACATTTGACTTCAACACTTTCCCATGTTACAGTGGGTCTTACTTTGTGACTATTTCAGTTATTTCTTATATTTTCTGTAGACCTCTGAACTGGGCTGGGCTCTCAATGCCTACAAAATCCATGATATTTATTACAGATGTCACTGCCTACTATTCAGATTATGTTCCTCCACAGAATTGTCTTCTTCCTTTATCACGACCACCCCTGAGGGCGCTGTAGTTGTCTACATCAACACATCATTCCTTTTTTTAGTTACATGACATGAGCATGGGGCATGCCTGCCTCGTTTGTACACTATTTATTTTTACACACCTTATGGAAGGTTGGGTTCTACAAGCTCCCTTCTCCCTCCAATGGGTAACTCTTGAAGATCCCACTATCTCTCTCTCTTACAATGACACTCTCAGTAAATAAACATTGATAGATTTTGGCTATATGTATGCTCCTAACCTCATCCATCAGGGGGCAT
>CBVK0100357891.1:0-12651 GCA_900067695.1 Picea abies | reverse complement strand
GGAAGAATCGATAAAAGGCGATGACAGTTCAAACGATGAAAGAGGTATTTTGACACTTTCAGTTGTGAAAATCGAATCGAAACCAAATTGAAATTGTCGTAAAAAATGAAACAAATGTCTAGTAGCATGATGCGACGATGATTTGTCATTCACAAGACAAGGGGTGTAGGCATCTTTTTTTAGAGTAATTAAAAAAAATGAGTTGGCTGCCAACAATGGCGACACGCTGGGAGAAGCAGTTATCTTTGTGAAAAGGAAATGGATTCAGATCAGGACATCAAAGAAAAAATCGACTTGAAAAGAACGACCAGAAAATTGTATTACATCATTATCAGCTACCTTTTCCAGCGAAGTTTCAAAAGATGCAAACCAATAACAATCTTAAATATCAGCAAGTCATGATTTTATGATAAAATCTTCAATACTGTTGGCATGGCCACTGCTGCCAGCAGGCGTCCATAGCCTCGACAGGGTTGCCATTTAACCCACTCGGACGTCTTTATCCTGTCAAGAAGTTCTAGATTAGAATAAAGGACTTTTTAAAAGAGGTTTCTCATAATTTTGTTTTACAGATTTTCATGTACCCGACATTGCTTCGCTGCCAGCAGGCCTGTTCAGTACCCCGATGAAGTTGTCTTGGTGCCATGCTTGCATTTACCTGCTGCCAGGGGACCTGTTCAGTATCCCGGCGGGTTTACAAACACTTCCCACAGATCTTATTTTTATTTTGTTTTTCTTTATAGATAGCTAAGCGGGGTGACGTTGAAAAATCTTGATATTTTCTCGTATTTTTTAGACCTCATCAGATTTTTTTATTTTTTATTTTTTAAATACTGTCCTTACTCATCTACAAAAATGTTTTATTTCTAAAACAACTTGCTATGACAGGGATACATCCTTTTTGAGTCATTCCTTTATGGAAAGGGACAGCGTAAAAAGATAAAGATGATCACAACAAACTTCACTTAGGGATTGAAATTGGTAAACTTCTTTCAAACAACATTTTCCAATATCATTTTCAGAAATATAAATCACTGATGTTTGTACAATCTTTCAGAAGTTATTTCAGCAAAGAGATTTTTCCATGATCTATGTCTGAATGATTCAGTGTATAAGCATGCATAAGTTTCAAAACACACCAAACTGATCAATCAAATCAAAATCATAAAACAAAAACAAAGGAAAAAATAAAAACAAAAGGAAATATTTACATAATATACAAAGATAGAAATCAGGCAAAGTATCTTTTTAGGGCTTGGCCATTCACCGGGTAGGTATCAAGCTGCCCTTCAAGATTTTGTAAGCGAAAGGAACTAGGGCCCAACTTTTCAGCAATAAAAAATGGCCCAAGCCACAAATTTTGAAATTTAGTGTGTTCACCCTTCCCTTCGTGTGGTTTGTCCCATTTCAAGACGAGATCGCCAACTTCAAAATTTCTATCAGAAGCAGAATTAGAATCGAACCAGCTTTTAATCAATTGTTGATGTTGATCTAATTTATGCTTGGCTTGGGTTCTTACTTCTTCTAACTTCATCAGAGCATTGATACGGTTTTCTAAAGGGGGACATTCTTCTTCTTGAACCTTTTGTGACAATTGGAGCGAAGGAAGAAGAATATGAGGTGGTAAAATGGCTTCTCTTCCATAAACGAGGAAAAAAGGAGAGTTACCTACAGCAGCTTTGGGTGTTACCCTATCAGCCCACAGTGCATTAAGTAGTGTGTTGTGCCAATTCTTGTGATTTTCAGCCACGGTTCTCTTGATTATCTTGATCAAGTTCTTGTTGGTTGATTCTGCTAAGCCGTTACCCTGAGGGTAGTAACTCGTGGAATACTTAAGCTTAATTCCTTTTTCTAAGGAAAAGTTACTCATCTCAAGAGAGGAAAAGTATGAAGCGTTATCAAATACTAGACAATCAGGTATGCCAAAACGAGTAATGATATGTGAGTTAAGAAAAGCGATCACTTGACTTGTGTTAACAGTTCTTAGTGCGGCAGCTTCAGACCATCGAGTAAAGTAATCAGTGGCTGTCAAAATATACTTATGTTGTTGTGAGGATGGAGGGTTAATAGGACCAATGATATCAAGGCCCCATTGCTGGAAAGGATAATCAATTGTGACGGGTTGCAAAGGGAAGGCTGATTTTTGCAATCGCCCTGACGCTTTCTGAAAAATGATACATTTTCGGCACAAGGTGTGGGCGTCTCTAAAGAGTGTTGGCCAGTAGTAACCGGCTCTTATGACTTTATGAGCAGTGGTATCACCACCGAAGTGACCACCAGCTTCTCCTGCATGCAACTCAAGCAAGACTTTCTCTGCTTCGTCTTTCTCAAGAAAATGCATCAGTATGCCATCAAAATTCTGACGAAACAGTATACCATTGATTAGATGAAAGGAGGCGGACTTTAGTCTCAATGCTCTTCTTTTGGTAGGGTCAAGATGACGGGGTGTTGATCCATGTCGAAGATAGTGTCTAATATCGTCACACCATGGACTTACGAGGTTTTGAGTACAACAAATCATAGTATGATCATGTTGTTCTAGGTGTGACGTGTCTTTAACTTCGTGTTGTTCAATTTCTGAATCAACTACCAATTTACATAACCCTTGGCCTCTCACGATTTGGGCTGGGGTGATTTCTAAGTCAAACTCCTGCAAGGAGGTGACCCAGTTGGCTCTTTTCTCTCGTAACTCTTTTTGCACTAACAAATTCCTAACGACGGGGTAAGGGACAATGACTTTCATTCTTGACTTCAAAAGATAGGATCGGAAATTCTTAACTGCCTTGAAGACAGAGTAAGCTTGCCGATCGACAGCTGGGTAGTTAAGTTCAGCACCTTTGAAAGCGGAGCTCATAAAGGCAATGGGTACTTCGTTTTTCTAGGCATTCTTCTGAGTTAGAACCGCGGCATAGGAATGATCAGAGGCAAAAGTATAGAGTGTGAAGTCTTGAGATAAATCTGGGCTCATGAGAGACGGAGCATCAATTATGGCCTTCTTTATGTCGTTAAAAGCTTGGTTTTCAGTGGGTCCCCAATGATATTGGGTGTCCTTCTTTATTAGGTTCTAGAGAGGTCTGACCATTTCGGAGAAGCTGGGGACGAATCTTCTCATGAAATTGATCTGGCCAAGGAAGGACTGCATAGACTTCTTGGAAGTAGGTGGGGGAAGTTTAGCGATGACTTTCATCCTCTCGGGGTCAATAATCATTCCATCACTAGACACAATGAATCCTAGTAATTTACCATGTTCTACTGCAAAGATGGACTTCTTAGGGTTCAAGGAGATGCCGAATTTACGACATCGTAGCAGAACAACTCGTAGGTGAGCTAGATGATCGTCTTTGTTTTTAGAATAAATGGTTACATCATCTACGTAGACTACCACAGAGTGATTGATCAAGCCTCGGAAAGCAATATCCATTGCTCTCTGAAAGGTAGCACCGGCATTAATTAATCCAAAGGGCATTTTGCGATAAGCATAAGTGCCCCACGGGGTACGAAAGGTAGTTTTCAACTGGTCTGGCGGAGACATTAAGACTTGGTTGTATCCAGAGAAACCATCTAGTAAAGATAGCCTCTCGGAACGAGATACTTGTTGAAGTATCTGTTCCATAGGAGGGACAGGATAATTATCTTTATCAGATGCTTTGTTGAGGTTTCAGAAATCGACACAAAGTCGAATTTTCCTGTTTTTCTTCCGCACTAGGACGAGGTTGGATACCCATTGAGTATGTTTAACAGGAAAAATTATTTTAGCACTTAGGAGTTTATTCAATTCTTTTTGTACGGTCGGCTCTAGCTTGGGGTGCATTTTTCTCAGTTTCTGTTGGAAAGGCAAGGTTGGGGCTTCATTGGGATGACATGCTGTATAATATTAGGATCAAATGTTTTAAGATCTTCGTAAGTCCAAGCAAAGACATCCTTAAATTCTTTAAATAATTTAACAAAAGCAGCTTTTTCTTGTTTAGAACATCCCAAGCCTAAGTTGATATACTGAGGGTTTTCACTAGTTCCTAAATTGACCTTTTCATAAGTTAATGAGGAACTGTTGGTTTTACAATTGACCGTTTTTTTGAATTTATCTTCGAAATCATAAAACTTTTCTAATCTAGCGACAGATTTGGGTAAATAATTTACCATGTCCGATAGAGCTTTAGAATATTTCGGATTAGGTATTACCGTAAAATCATGCAAATTGTCATCATGCGTTTGTTCATCTATCACAGCGCCTTGGAAGGTTTCTTCCATGTGCAGAAAGTTAATGATCTGTTGATCATCGTCAAATACTCTCCAGTTCGTGATATTGTTTGGAATTGATGGTCGAAACAATAGCTCCATGGAGAATGCGTTTGGAGATAAGCCTTCTGCAGGAAGAAGTTTAGAGGCAACATTAGCGAGTAGATCTGCTTCAGTGTTATTTGATCTAGGAATGGAATTTATATTAAAAGCAGAAAATTTGTTTATTAAACTCCATACCTCAGACTGATAACATTTGAGATGCGGGGTAAGACAATGTATAGAATTTCTCACCTGTCTAATCACTATCTCAGAGACGCCGAATACAACTAGATTTTGAATGTGCATGTCTAAGGCTTTTCTGAGACCTTGTAATAAAGCCTCATATTCTGCAATGTTATTAGTACATTCAAATTCTAATCTACAAGCCAATAATGTTTTATTACCTGCCGGATCAATAATGATGCAGCCTGCACCAGCTCCTTCTTTAGACTTGGAGCCGTCAAAATACAAAGACCAAATTTGATTTCTATCAGGCTCACCGGATTGTTGGATAGAAGCTGTTGGTTACGTATATGCTAAGATCTCGGACTGCTGTTCTGGATTGTTGATAGATGAAATTTCAGACATGAAATTTTCGAAATAGGTGTCCATCCCTTGGACTTCAGGTGAATCAGCCAGAGATGTGTATGGTTCATTGGGGTCATTCAGGTCTGTTACCGTGAACTTGAGGTAACGCTCACGATTCACCCTGATCTTGTTGGGCTTACCGTTTTCTGGGAGACATAAATGATACCAGTCCGTTGCGAAGTAACCGTGTAGCTGCTCTGACCAATCCCTGCTAAAAAACATACCATACACTTCTGGAATATCCACCACAATTATATCAATAACTTGATGAACCTTAGGATTAGACGATAATATAATCAATACATTTTTTAACTCGCCCATAACTTTAACATCTGTTCGATCAAGTTGAATGATTTTCAAAGAAGATGGTTCTACTTCAGCATTAATCTTTTGGCAGACTGACCAAGGCATGACATTTGACGATGCTCCTGAGTCAACCATACAGTTATGCACATTTCTGTTGAAGATTTCGAAAGTTAAAAGAAAAGGAGGAACATTCTTGCGAGTACTTAGAGTTGTAGCTTGAGGTTTCTTACTCGCATTCTCTACAACTACTTTATCTGAATTATTTACACTATTTACATTATTTACAGTAGTTACAGGAAGGCTTCCTTTGCTTTGAGGATCAGGATTGTTTTTAAAGGAAAGTATTATGTGGAACTTTGCTTTGCACAATCTTATTACTGTTTGAATTACCATTCTTGCCATTGTCTGAAATATTTTGCAACATCTTCTGTAACAAAAATGGAAATTTCAACAACTCATAAATAGAAATGTTTTCCCGCAATTTCTTAAGGTCTTCAACAACATCATAATCTATTTTAGGGCTAGCATTACTCTGTTTAGTTTCTTCCGACTGAGAGGGCTTTGGAGGTAAAGTTGTAGTGTTCTCGGTAGGAGGTTTATTCGCGGTCTTACTCCTAGTATTATAAGGGTGCACAGTCTCAAAGTTTGCTTGGAAGATACTATTTGAGAGGTGACCAAAGATATTTGGAGAAGACTCTTCTTCTTGAGTTGTTTCCTGCTCAACTTCCTCTTGAGGAATGTCAGGAGGGATCAAGTCATCTTGGGCTCCTAGAATTGTCTGTAGTGCGCATTTCAAACTTTCTAGGTTTAAGCCTTCAGGGTTTGGATTAGGCCGGTTTTGGGGAAAAGGATTTCGAAAAGGAGGTTTGTAGGGTCCTTTGCTCGAAGAGGCTTCCTCAGTCGACCTTTTTAAGTCTACGACTTGATTAGATAACTTTTGTACAACTTTGGTTAAATTTTCCAAATCAGAGTTTTCGGGTTGTGTCTTGTTTTGTGTAGGTCTGGGAAGAATTTCAATATTTTTCTTGGAAGAAGAAACAGTCTCAGTTTCATTGCTAGAAGAATCCTTGAGACTAAGAATGTCTTTTTCAATTTGAGTAGCTTCTTCAAAGGCTTCTAACAACGTGGCCTTTTTGGATCTTTTCACCCAAATAGCTATACTTTGATGTAAATCTTTAGTGTAGTAAGCTATTACAAGACTCTCAGCAGGCATAGAGTCTGTAGGGATTCTATTCTTAAGTGTTAAAAATCTTTGATTAAAATCTTTAACTTTTTCTTTTGCATTCATTTTTAAGTTTGAAAGATCCATGACTAAAACTTTGGGAGGTTTACCATCTCCAAATTTTTCCAAAAAGCATGACTCAAATTTTTCCCAGGATACTATAGTGTGAGGCTACTGGGCAAAGTACCAAGTAGATGCATTACCCTCAAAGGTGTAAGGGAACAACCTATAAACAACATCTTCATGTTCTACGTTACAGAGTCTGATGGCTAACATAATTTTTTTGATATGATCTTCAGCTATCTGTTTTGAATTGGGATCAAACTTAGGAAGCCATTTCTCTAGATGCTTAGGTAAAGGGTGTTGGTCTTCAGGTACAGCTACGACATCCTGGTCCAACCAAGGTCTAGCAGGGTTGTTTTGATTTGCCATTGGGGTAGTGGGTGTAGAAGGTCGAGAAGTTAATTTTCCTTCGTCAGAAGAGGAATCTCCTCCAGAAGAAGAAGGAGATGAGGGAGGTGGTGAAGGAGGTATCTCAGATCCTCCTGCAGTAGGATTTGTGTTCGGATCTGTAGGATTCACAGTAAGGTTTATATCACCTAGTTGTTCTATGACTTCGGAGAAGTCTAAAGGTTGACCCCACGAGCGATTTGGTTGCCTAAGACTAGCAAAGGCTTTATGTGATTTAATAAGTGATTGTCTAAAAATTTCTTATATATCACCACCTGTAGGATTAGGGGTTGCTGGCTCAACTGTGATCTGAGGATCTTCGATTGAAGTAGTTGTTGTTTGAGAGGGGATACTATCAAATGAACGGCTTCTAGTCACTATAGGGGAGTGATTAGGGGGTGGAGGAGTCTTGCAACCACCTCATGCCATCAATTTAGTTTGGCCCTCCTTCTAGCACCATTTGTTGATGAGCGAAATTGACCGTCCGTCAACTGGGAGAGTGGAACCGGTCCGGGGTTGTCTAAATAACCCAAGCCGTTTGGAATGGACCACCCTGATGAGTTTAACGGCTCCGTTGGCCGCTCTAAGGTCTTCTATGAGAACCGAAGAGAAATGATCTGAGCTAAGAAATCTTACTAAACTAACTAAAGCAAACTAAACTAACTATACTAATCTAACTATGTACTACTAACTATTATATATATACAAGATACTAATTATGATTATAATAACTCAAATCAACTATTTAATTATCAGCTATAATATTCCTTATTCACAAATATACATTATGAACAACCTACAGATTTAGTTAAAACCTGCAAAACTCATGTGTTCGTTGCCCTAAGACAGCCAGGAATCTTTTTTTTAACTTTTATGTTTTATGAAAAAGAAATAAATACTACTGAAATTAAACAATCTAATATGATTACCGAGATTAAACAATATAATATAAATCTATCTAAACTATCATTTATATTGTACTACTTAATCAAAACAATAAACATCTAACTAATTGACCTGGAAACGCTCCGAGTTTGCCCTGTGTATGATTGCTTCTTAAGCTGGTTGGAGGAAGAAATTCACACCGTTTCGTCCTTAATCTTCTCGTAAACGACCAGCTATGCTGCTTCTTGAAGTGTTGTTACAGGACAAACAAGACATAAAAGAAATCATAACAGTTTTCTAATGATAAATCTCTGCAATAAGGAAAACCTATTATGCAGAAAAATTATATAATAATTCAACCTACAAAGAAGACAAAGCTATCATTCATAAAATGAATCAACAACTGTTATGTTCTTTATCTCTTTGGAAGCAACAAGATATGTATAACAGTAAGAAATTATATCACTTGTATTTGATTTAGATAGCAAAGTAATACTAAACCATAAACAAAATGATATACAAAACTTGAAACAAAGTGTTGATATATTGAAAAACAAAAGCTATGACAAAACATCAATTCTGCTCCAATTTGAATCAGAATTACATATCCTTGTTCTCCCACAACTGAGGATGATCGATTATTACAAAACCATAGATTTATATAGGTTTCTCACAAGGTAAAACATCCTTGTGAATAATAGCAAATTATTTTACAAAATCTGGGGAAATATCCCAAAATCTCCTAAACTAAGGAAACAAAATGCAAGTAAAATCTGTAGATCATCTCCTAACTGCTCATGATATCTATTGCCAATTCGAATTTGCCTACAATAGAACACAAAGATCAAATTAGAAGGATGCTTTATTAGAAAAACAATAAAAAATTGACTTTACAGACTCAGCTACAGAATCATCTGATTCTGTAGCTAGTCAAAAATAGCAAACAGGACTAGATATAATCAAATACAATCAAATCCAAAACTAATTACTAATGATTCAACTATTCCTTAAATTAAAACAAAATAAAAAATAATGCAATCGGGACAGGGCAATAATACTCTGTTTTTCCAATTGACATAAAATCGAATGAAATCTTAACAAGACTGTTTCATAAATGCAGTCAATGGTAAACCAAACCGTATGAAATACAAACAATCATTATTGATTAGCATATCGTTCAATCCATTGCCAATATAGAAAACTATCACGATTTCATTCATAACTGTATCCATAGAATCCAGCCATAGATTTCGTTCATTGAGTTTCAAACAGTTCACAGGTATAGTCATAATTATCATTGACCAATTATAATCATAACAGCAGATTGATATCATTCAATTAAAAGCACGATATGTAAATAGAATCCTTTGTAATCGGATGAAATCAAACTCCATGAATATCAACTCGAAAGTCTTCATGTTTGATCATCACACAGTCAACAGACAGAGGCGCGATAAAATCGATAGGATTCATGAATTGGGCAATAATCAACACGAATCTTTACTGAGTTAATTATAGAAGTGAAATCGAAACCTTGAACAGAATCCAATTCGAATAATAATGAGAATCAAATAAGTTTCAATTGGTTATGTATCAACAGAAAAAGTATCCGATTTGGTTGAAAGACAAAAATAGCTAATCGATTCATCAATCATTTTTACCCATAACTAATTCAAATCATACCATTGACTGTATTCGAAAATTGAAATACTAAAAACAGTCTATTTTTAAAAATATAACAACTTGTATTATTAACACAGCATCAAACTAAATTTGGACAATCATATCTATTCGATGATCCATTAAATTAAAACCAAATCCAATCGAATCTTAAACTATAACAAAAATGATTCATCAAAACCAAAATTATACACAGCGAAACATGCTTATGTAACAGAGAAGGTGAAATATGTACACAAAGTGTAATATAAATGAGTGAAAATTATACCATCACAGATGCTGAGACTATGTCAATTTTGAATTGACAATTGCTGTAGCAGACTCGACATTTTTGAACAGGATCGAACCGGAGTTCGTTTCTTCTTGTCGTTGGGTTGTTCTTTTGCATTCTGACCAGTGATCTTTGCCACTTGGTTTTCCAAACCGTGAATTTTGGATTGCAATTTTGGGACATCCAAGTAGTATCTCTCTAACCACAACCCACACTGATCGCAAGGTGGAGCAACAGTTTGAACAGAAGGGGGTTTTGATGATTCCCCGAGGGTTTCATGGGATGGTTTAATACCAGGAAAATCAGGGTTATCCTGCAGACAAGGAGGTAAGTTCTTGACGAAATCATAAGGAGGTTTTCCACACAAGCCCTCGGAGTAAGGATACTCTTCAGCGAGAAATCGTTCAATGTTTGAATCAGAGTCTTCGCTGACCACGATAGGTTCTGATTTAGCAGAGGGTTTGGGTTTATTCCTCGCCATGCGAGAGATCAATCTTGCATTTTTCTTGCCTCTAGTATTAGCACCAGTCTTTGCTCTAGTATTTTTGGTTGTAGGCTTAGGAACTTCGGTCTGTTTAGTCACAGCCATAGGCGAATTCAGAGGTGAGTCGGGTTTAGGTTTGGGTAGCAAAACACTATAAGGCATAGGGGTAGGTTTTCTCTCGGTCACCATGGGCTTATCGACCTGTGGAGGATTCGATTCTTCAAAGCCATTACGGCTGAGAAAATCATGCCAAGAATCATGATGTAACCCCAATTCATAAACCAAAATTATTTTAATCAACCCCACATGGAAGAGATTGGTGTCAGCCTGGCTACGCTTGTACCTTTTAGCCATTTTGAACAAACTTCGGTGCAGATAGTGCGGCATACTAAGCTCGAAACCCATAAAAACCATTAATAAACACAGGTGAAACAAGAAAATGAACCCGTACCTGCCTTCACAAGTAACGAATTGCTTGATAATCATCAAGAGATCATACCAGCGGGGTTTCAATATCTTTGCAGGCAGACCTCTGTCACATGAATTCACAGTGCGAGACTGAAATAACAATGTCCACGGGACATCATCTACCTTACAACTTTTGGACCATTTCTCCCCTGTAACAGGCAGGCTGGTTGCCGAGCTGATAAACTTTTCAGTGATTTCAAGCTAGACATCTCCAACTTTGGCTTGGTAGCCATCGAACGATAACGCAAATTGCCGAGCCACAGTGAAGTTGTAACCATCGAACTTCCTTATGAAAGCAAGCCACCCGTGATTTTAAAAGTTGCTATACGCACCATCAAATGTCAAAAGTGCTTGGTTTCCATTGGGCTCAGCTCTTATGACAGGAGCCATGGATTTTGTACATGGTAGGGTTTGACATGAACGAAACAATGCACAGGGTAAAAAAAAACGATAGGGTTTGACAGCTTCAGCGCTCGAAGAGACCGGAAATAACTTCATTCGTGTGAAGGTGGTGGGATTAACACCGCCATGCATTGTATTAATGACTGAGTACAATGTTGCTATAATCATAATCGTTTAAGCCATACGTATCGGCCAACAAATAGGTGAATCATCATATCAACGTGCCCTTCATCCGAATCAGAACCAACACCATATGTGATAATCATGCGCCAAGTGTTAAGTTTAATCCAACACAATATCAAACACTAACCATCGATCCATCGTATCAAACGTTTTAAACCAATGTCAATTAAATCATGCCAATACATAGTTTGAAACTATTGATCATTCCATGTGATATCAATTCAAAACAATGTACCAAGCATCGATTTATGAAATTGAAATCCAAAAGATTTAATCAAAGCGCCTTTGTGAAACTTAAACCATTGCCATACCTCAAATCGACCTTATAAATTTACCAATGCATTCGTTGCACATTCAAATGTTTACATTTAAAAGTTTTTAGAACATTGCAACCAAAAATCTCATATAATCAATGAGTGAAGAGCCCATAGCAAAAAGGATGAAGGCATATAAGACCAAAATCAATCATGACCTTTATAGAATCAAATTGCAAGCAGTAAATCTTCATGCTCAAAGGCTTAATAATCAAACAGATCCAAATGCGCAATCAAGGTAAGAGTATGCTAGAGGACATAAGTTCAAAAAATCTTTGGAAGTCATGTGATAAACCAATGATCAAGTGCCTTTTGGAAGAATCGATAAAAGGCGGCGACAGTTCAAACGATGAAAGAGGTATTTTGACACTTTCAGTTGTGAAAATCGAATCGAAACCAAATTGCAATTGTCGCAAAAAATGAAACAAATGTCTAGTAGCATGATGCGACGATGAATTTTCATTCACAAGACAAGGGGTGTAGGCAGCTTTTTTTAGAGTAATTAAAAAAAATGAGTTGGCTGCCAACAGTAAGTTTATAAGGTCAATTTGAGAAATAGCAATGGTTTGAAGGCGCATTGATTAATCATTATGGATTTCAATTTTAAATCGATGCTGGATATATTGTTTTAAGAGGTTATATTACATTGAACGATCAATAGTTTCAAACTATGTATTGGCATGATTTAATTAACACGATGGATCGATGGTTAGTGTTGGATTGAACTGTACACTTGGCGCATGAGTATAACATATGGTGTTGGTTCTGTTTTGGGTGAATGGCACATTAATATGATGATACACCTATTTGTTGGCTGATACGCATGGTATAAACGATTATGATTATAACAACACTGTACTCAGTCATTAATACAATGCGTGGCGGTGGTAATCCCACCACCTTCGCACGCATGCAGTTAATTTCGGTCTCTTCGAGCATTGAAGTTGTCAAACCCTATCGTTTTTGACTCTGTGCATTGTTTCGTTCAGTTCAAACCCTACCATGTACAGAAGCCATGGCTCCTGTCGTAAGGTCCGAGCCCAACGGGTGCCAAGCACTGTTGACGTTTGATGGTGCATATAGCGACCTGGAAAATCATGGGTGGCTCGCTTTCATAAGG
>CBVK0100357890.1:0-12651 GCA_900067695.1 Picea abies | reverse complement strand
GGATCTAGGGAGATCGGTTTGTGTCCGCACTTACGGATTTATCCTTAAACACTTATGCAGCTCTAACTGAGCAATAATCTTGTATTTGGTAGATAAGTCTTCCTTTTCATTGTCTCTTGAATCATCATGGCAGTTTTCTAGTTTGTACTGTAGGATGTTGAATACATGCATCCAGGTTTTAACTGTGTCTATACATCTTGGCAAGGTGTCAGAGAAAACCTTTAAGCTTTGGCTTGAACTCTCACGAGTTTCTTTAGCTTCTTTTCGTGGTGGCATGGTAGAAGTTCTCAAAAACCTGTTATTTGTCACAGAAAACATACAGGGCTGAGTATCTTGCTAAGCATGTTCTACCAAATTGTGAATGTAAAAATGAAAAAAACTATCTTGCCTTAAACACATAAACCTACATATATACCTTCACTGACAATGTGTTTAATTATTTTAATAAAAATATTTGGGCGTTAAAGAAGGATCTTATTTGAGATCATTTCCCCAGGCTGGTCATTTAATAACATTAATGGTCAATATTTCGTGATAAAAAAAAAAAAAATTGAAATCACCCATATCGCAATGAGCATAAACTCAATGGTTAAATAAAAATGTTTTATTTTGTTAACAAATCGAGTTTATATGGTTAATTGATTATATTTAACCTTAATCCATTTCAGGGTTTTGGGTCTTGGGCTATCCTACTTCAGTTAAAGCTATGATCCCCAAATCATGAAATCATGATTGATTAATTAATATTAATCATGTTTAACATTTGTAAATAATCACAATTAATTAATGATTTCATGATTTTGGGTATCGGGAGTTTAAGTTATCGTTTGAGGCAGGATTCCCGATACACGAAGTTGCGATAAGGTTAATTATCATTAATCATTTTAATTGTTTAATTAACTCGATTTAATTTAAGCTAGTTTCATGACTTCACATATCGGGACTTTGGAGTTCTTTGTATGTCTAACTGTTAGTATTTCCAAACCCCGAAACCCAATACTTTGAAGGTTTTCTTAGTGATTTGACTTTTTTATGAAAGGGTGGCTCCATGACTTTTAAAGGATTTTAGACCATTAGATTAATCGAAAGATTTTATTGAGGGTAGTATCCAAGTGGGTATTTGTCTTTATTTAAACAAAAATGAATTTTTTTAAGTCTAAAGTTTTAGAAAAATATATATGTTTCAACATGGCTTATGAAACTCGTTTACCAACAACATTTGCACCTCCACGATAGTATTTGGTCCTCCTTTTGGATTGTTTACATCAAGGATCATGTACCAGTCTAGTGCATGGTCTTTGAATGTTATAGCCAACTGCATGACTTTTTTATCTTCATTTTTGACCTTCTTTGCTTCCTGGATATTTTGATAGATGAATAAATGCTTCTCAAGGTCATCTGAAACCTCACCACAAAACTTTGTTAATATGATAGTGAGATCTACTCCTTCCATTTTGAAATGTGTTGAATACCTCCGCATGGTGTATATATTTGATTGTTACTTCCTAAACCTTTACTCCTAGTTTTTTGTCCTCTATTAGACCCTTGTCCTTCTCCCCCTCTTCTACTAAAAATTGGTTGTCTAAAATCTTGTGTTCCTTCAGGTGTATTATTTGTACATGGGGTTGTAGGTTCCACACTAATTGTGATCTAGACTGTTGTTATTCCTTATGTTCCTGAATATGGACCTATTGTTTTACTTTCATATGTTGTGCATATGATTTCCTCAATATGCTCCATAGACCAGAGATCCTCTACCTCTTCTTCATCACTCGCGAAGCCCTTATCCATCTCTATGTCCATATCTCAGACTCCTTTCAGTGATTCCCCCCTTCCCCCATGCGTGCATGGAAGTTTAGTTGTATGATTCCATGGTCATCACACCTTTGTCATATAATAAAATCTTGATGGAAGTATAGAGTGATTTTATGTACCTACCTCTAGGTTCCTTTAGAAAATCATGATTGGCAACAGTGTATGACTTCGTAGTATCAACTACAAATTCAATGATAAATCCTGGAATAATATTGTCTAACCAAAATTCTATTGTGCGTGTAAATTTATTATTGACTTGCTACAACTACGTGATCTCCATAGGATTCCACTCTAGATTTCTTATCCAATTAGTAGGATGGTTGTTCTTCAACCTCAATAACCACTCCTACAACAAATGAAAAAATTCACAAAAAATAGTTCATGCAAGTCATTAAACACATATTTGTCGAGATATTTGTGTGGTCTATATTTAGGGTTTCTATTTTCCTTCTACATAAACTTGAGATCCTTTGGACTTAACCATATTTCAATATCTTCCTTAGTTGGATTCCATGGCCTAAACATTCCATTATCATTTTCATTCTATGTGTTTTTATTCAACATATCCCTTCCAATCTATCATGTGAAGTTCCATCCAACAACAAAACCATTTGTTGGACACTTGGGATGACCCAAGTTCTGATCTCAAAGATTTCCAACAAAACCCTCGAACTATCATCCCTCCTGGTAAACCAGAAGGAAATGTTGTGCATAGAGTGCATAGCTATTGTAAATCCCCTCTTTCCCCCAACTTGTAATTAATCATTAATTAGGGTTACCATGTTGTGGCATGGGAACAGTGTAAATGTATTATTGTTTAATTTCCAAGTAACTAACTATGGGGGTGAAGCCTTGAAAGTACTGACCATGATATCACTAGAGGAAAGAATGTGAGAACGATAAGAGAACAGTTAATAATAAAAGGACAAGTGGTTGGACCCTCAACCACCCCCATGAATGGAAGCATGGTCTAGCTATAGAAGGTCATCCCAAAGTACCACATGGTATTGCGGATCCATAACATACCCAGGGTTTCTTTTTGAAAGAAGGAACCGAATAAGAGGAATGTGTGCACAAGGCATGCAAGAGGATATGAAGAGAAGAGTGGAGAATGTGATGATGATGATTTTCGGCAAGAAGAGAATGATAAAAAATCCCACAAGCTTGATGTTGAGTAAGCATATGATAAACCTTATCAAGGTCGTGACAGACAGAGGGATATCTGAGAGTATACAGAGAACGAGACTTGAGCAGAAGGTCGAGAGCTTAATGCTGAGGAAGCATCTGATAAACCTCGCAAAAGATGTGAAAAGGAAATGATCGATGAGAGTTGGCATAAACTCCCTAGTGATATCATGGCTTGGCATGAGGGTGGCCAAAGTGATAAGAATGAATGCCTCTGAGCCTATGGTTGGGTGGAAGGATGAACACCCACAGTCAGTTAATTGGCCACCACCTGTAATAGATAACTAATATTATATCATGTGTATTTAAGTGGTAACTGTGAATTAAGGTTGGATATTCTATGAATGTTGCAGGGATGGATATGTTTGATTAATGGTTATATTGTATCCCTTCAGTTCTTCCTAATTGTGTATTTAATAAAATAAGAGATTCTCTAGCTTGTACATGTTAATTCTTGAGCCCTGTGGTGGCTCAAGTTAAAATAAATGAACTATGAGTTCATCTATATTGGGAATAGTTTCATGTCTGCATGTCGAAATTCCCATTCTCTTTGAGTCTCCTAGAGGAAGGAGTCTTCTAAGTTTAGGAGAGGTAGTGCACGTATGCACAGGCTCTCTGCGAGGCGGATAGATACCGAGAACCTCTTAAGTTCTAGAGTTGATGAATAAGCGCAAGGGGTGTGCGGAAGAATTCTTCTAAGTGTTAAGTTCAAGAGAAAGAGAGAAAAGATCTTACGCCTTTCAGAGCTACCAAAGCTCAGAAATAATAGAGAAATTAAAGTATTGAAATGGAAGGTTCCTTTGTTTGGAAGACGAACAAACAAGATCTATTTGGGAAGAGTGAAGGTAACCCAAGTTATGTTGTGACCATTGGATATGAGAAAGAGTGCGGGAGTTAACCCCTTGAGTCCTTTGGACTTCATGATTTTGGTGAATTGAGTGATTCGTAGTAAGGGAGGTAAAATCCCCAAAGTCCCAAGGTCCCAAAGTTAATTTGGGGCTTAGATATGAGGATTCCCGGGAGCCATTCCGATCATCAGATCTATGAGGTAGTCAGTCTGACATTGACCTCTTCAGGACAATAGAGGCTTAGTAATGCCAAAACTCCCAAAGAATGAAGTAGCGAAGTAATGTGGACTGTGGATCTATGGATCCTTCAGGACCCCTATTGACCATTTGATGAAGGGAATGTGGGTATTACATCAATATTACGTGGGGACCAATGTGTCAAGTGACGATGATTCTAGATTTCCTACTCGGAGTGGCACACACTGGGGTATTAAGAGCGATTAGTCATGAGTTCCTTTGGAAATTCATGGAGTGACGGAGTCTGTATGTATCATTGATCTGAGAGAGAGGACCATGGAGGAAATCCATGGATGTAATTTTCCCAAGCCGATATGCCAGGAACATCACATTTTGCATGATTTTTCGTTTGTTTTTGGTTGTGGCATTTCATCAAATAGTTTACTTATTATGATCCTTTAGGTTTCACTAGGGTTATACTGATGATTTTAATTTGTATTTTCAAAAAAAAATAAGAATATGTGGCAATGGAACATACCTCAACCAGATGCAATATAAAAAATACAATAAACAACTCAAAATACCTCAGATCTGATATTATTCATAAAGAAGAAGACCCTGATACAATGGATTTGTAGATCTTGTACAATATATCTAAGACCTAATAGAAAATGGAGATAAATCTGAAACAAGATGAAAAAGTGAAGATACGAGCCTCCAAAGGCCCTCTTGAATGCAATATATGAACAATAGTTTGATGTCCCTGCCCTCAAAAGTGCCAAACCTCAAGCTAGATGAGCTATGCCCTGCTGGAATACTGAAGACCCTCAATAATCTGACCCTAGTGCCAAAGACCTCCAAATACTTTGAAGAAGATGAAAAATTGCATATCAGGGTGAGTAGAGTCCCCTCCTAGAGTCTCAGAATGAAATACCAAGAGATTCCCCTCCAAATGTTGAATCCCCAAGTGGAGTTGCATCCTCTTGAATATTGTCAAACACTAATATTTCGGCCCTGATGAAGGAGACCTCCAAATGCCCTGAAACTCCCCAAAAAGATAGATCGGGGCACTGTAGGCCTCTAGGTGAAGTACCAATGTCATATATATAGTATAACCCCTCTAAATTGAATAGATATTATTTTCAATAGTGCCCTCCTCCTATCCAAACGTGCCAATTCTCTAGAAAATCACCTGCACCATATAACTCTCTCAAAAGGTACCAGAAATGATCACCAAGGACCTGCAATAAATACCCAAGTGCTCAAATCTCCAAAATATCTCTCATACTCCTAGATCAAACCTTCCTCCCATCAATGGTGTGCCCCCCTTGTTGGAAACCCTCAATGGTGCACCCTCTCTCTTCTTGTACATGTGGTTGGTGTAGAACTCTCCTAAAACTGAGTAGATACAATGTACAATGGTGAGGGAGGAATATTTCACCTTCATGACCAAGCTTGGATCAAGTTGGGTGGGATCTTTCACCATCGAACTGATCTCTAGGGTTTGTTAATTCAAAACCCTCAAAATCGCCAAGGCATGGGCTCACTAGCTAGAAGCCAGATACCAAAACTGATAATCAACATGAATGAGAGAATAGAGGCCCTTGCTTCTCTTTTATCCTTCCTTCTCATATTGTCTCTCCAAAGTGACTTTTACTTTATTAATAATTAATTAATTAATTAAATCACTTTAATTAATTAATTATCCATTTTGCCTTTGAAAAGTACCTTATCTCTCCCTGTGGCTTCCCTGGCCACTGAAAGTCACTTTTCATCATCCTATATTGTATTGGTGTTCCTCCCATTTCAAATGAGCTATTAAAATAAGAGGTTCCTCCAAGTATTATGCCCAAAATGAGCTCCTTAGTGAATTTAATTAACCTATAGCCCAAAATAACTCAAAATCATGGAAATCGTCGGAATGAAATGGAACCAAATCCTAGCTATGTGAAATGAATCATAATGATGAAAAAACATGAGAAATGCAATACAGACCCCAAAATATCCCTCAATAGTCCCTATACTTTCTATAGCCTCCATCTGGCTACTCTGATCATCATAACACTCTATAATAAAATGATGTCCCAAATTGGGGACATTACAATCCTCCCTGCTAGAATATTGCTTATCCTCAAGGAATAACTAAACCCATCCAAATATAATACTGGGGTCCCATGTACACCTGTGGAACACATAGTAGGCCCCATCCAAGGATGAACTATCACATAATCCGCTCCTTGTGTCCCACATCAGGATGTGAACTGCAATACTCTGTGAAGCATGATCCTGAATCATATCAACACTAGGAGTCTCCTGCACATGACATGTGGCCTCATCCTAAAATGAGTCCATCATGTGAATCCATATCAAGACCAACATGGTCTCCATCAATTGCATATGTTGCTGCCATAGTGAGGTACTGCAATACCTCCATGAGGCACCCTCAAGTGATGTTCTCTCCACCACACTAAAGCTCACTAGAAAGTCAACATAACTCCCCCCTGCAAGGGTCCACTTGCCTCTATCAGTTTGTGAAATGCTCAATCTTGCAATCCCTGGGTCCCATGCTAGTCCTTGCCAATGATCACCATGTTGGTGTTGCACTACTTTGACCATGACCGTCTTCCCCCTGTATAGATATTGGATCCTCCACTCCTAGATCCTCAAGCTAGAAAACCTATGGCAACTGGACCTGTTGTCCAGAAACTGCACCTGTAAAATAATATTTGTGGAAGTAGTACCTACCCAACCATCTCCATGCTCAATCGTGATGATCAAAATGGAGAAACTGTCTTGTCCCATAGGACAAGCCCCTGCAAGCCCACTCAAAACCAACCCAAAGTGAAGTATGTGCCTCTCTAGCACAGCCTGGGTCATCATAAAGTGAAACAACCTACTAACAAAATGAACTCCTAGATCCCATGGAAAACTTGGAAGTTTATCACTTACAATCCTTGCTAACTTCTCCTATGTCATATTTATTACTATTGAAAGCCCTCCATGCTCATCCTCATGAGAATCCATATATCTTTCATCCTCTGATATTTATTCTATCCCCTAGCCTATGATGCTCACCATCAAGCACCAAGTCTCAACTGTCTGCCTATGAAGATCCACCCCTATCCTATTGTATGTTGTAAAACCACTCATGTTAGGTGGTCTCAGCCTAGCCACCCTCCATGTCCTCAACCACTGTCTATCTCTCTTCATGTTGTTTTCTATGATAAAAGTGTCGGGAAGGGATAACATAAACATCTGTAGCTGACTGTAGGATTGGAAAAAATCACATGCTTTGGTTAATCCTAAGGATCTGACTAGAGGCTCATACACTGATACCCATGATAAATACTCTCATATATTCATCATCGAACCCCAATCATCATGTAGAACTGGGGGTAACTCCTCCAAATGTTGGTCAACCACTCCATCTCTCATCTCTCATGCAAGTGTCGATAATATGAAGGTGATCTCTCAAAACTATGTGTTGTTGCTCCCCTAAGTGTGTCTCCTCCCTACAAGCCAATACACCCCTCTGGATCCCACTGAAAATATTTGCATGTCTCTATGATCTATCACTCACCACTATATGATCTTGCATTCTCATGTAATCTCCTATATACTCTTGCAACATCATGGATCATGGGTGTACTATAGGATCAACCTCTACATGAAGGTCAACCTCTCTCGAGACACAAATGGAAGAGTCCTCAAAACTTCCCCTAGCTCTTGAATCCCCATGTGTACGTGAGTGCTTGACTATCTCAAAGATCTTCATGGAGGGTAGCTCATGTGCCTTCAGACCATAACTCTCCATACTCATCAGTGATCCTGGGTACTCCTCATTCTCCTCCATCAACTAGTGCTCCTCTGCTAGACCACCATCATCCTCTAGCAATGTGACTGAAGGATATCTGACTCTCCACTAAGATAGTTGTAGTGGATCTATGAAAAATCTCCTCACGAACACCCTCTGATATGGACTCTGATTCTTGAAGGGATATTTGTGTTCCTCTCAAGAATCCTCGGGTTCTCTCCAACTCATGAGTATGTCTTTCCACCTCCAACTCCTTCTCCCTCAGAGATACATGATACATCTCACCAATCCCCAATAGGTATTCCCTGTCTTTCAACAACTGTTGGTAGTCAGTCCTCATCATAGACACTCTTTCCCTGAGATTATGAAATTCATCCATGGAAAATCCCCCATATGAACTATCATGTGCCACCGATTCCCCCCAACAATAATCTTCCACCAATGCATGTGTGTCATCAATGTGCCTAGTGGTTTCCATGATCATGTCCTCACTGACTATCAACTATCATGCCAAGTAGTGTGACTCCTTATCATAGTCATGTTTAGGTTCTACCTCACGCCTCTCAATACTAGTGTTAACCCTGGAACCCCCAAAAACACTCTCTACAAAAAATAAGGCATTGAACTACCCACTGTCCACTGTGCTACCAAGTCCTCTTGTATGCCACTGCACACCATCACCAAATGCTACTCCCATCTAAATCACACTGTATCTAGTATGGGTAGCTCTATCCTCCTGTGCACTCACCCTGCTACTATCATCTACACCTGGATCCCATAGAGATGTGTCTAGACACGTGCGATGGCCATCTCAATCAGTAAGGAGTGCATCCTCATCAATGTCAATTGGTCCTGGAAGTAAGGGTCCCATCAAACTGTCAATCTCCACAACCTGATCAAACAATGGAGTTTCCAAAAGAAGTGACTCACTCTCCTCATATTGATACGTATGTGTAATGTCAACTGTCTGCATGTCTTGTATCTCCTCCTGGATATAAGGGTCCATATGTCCCTCATGTACATCCCTCACATATGGCTCCTCTAACATATATGAAATTCCATTGATATCCTCATGTGTCATGGCTATCATGGGTGTCTGGAAATATGACAAATGTGTCACGGTCATCATAGGAGGCTTGTCAGGTCTAGGTTCTAACACGTGTGAATCCCCACTAGTGTCACCACTCTGCTGAGGTGTAAGGTCATCAACAATAAGTGATATGATAGCTGAGTCATAGGTTCTATCATCTTGTCCATCCCATTGTTCCTCCAATGTGCAAGGGTCACTATCCTCCTCAAGCATGCAAGAATCACTAGACTTTGTGAAAGATTCACTAGCATCATCGAACTGCTCCAAATAAGAATCTATCAATGCATCCTCACACACCTCATCATCACTATCATAGAGAACCTCAATGATGTTCTTATTACCTCTACCTCTACATATATGATCTGGTTCCCAAGACACTTTGCAACTATAGCAACATTTCTTGCTCCTAATGGGTTTAGGAATGCTCTGTTCTTCCTTCAATCTCTCTCCCATTTGTCTAATCGTTTCTCCATTCTATCGTATGTTGGCTATCAAATCTCGTAGAGATAAGTCAAATTCTTGCCTATCCATTTCTCCCTATGGGAGACCCCTCAGGCTAGCAGGAATCTAAGCTCTAATACCACTGTAATGTTCCCAAGCCAAGATGCTAGGAAAATCACGTTTTGCATGATTTTTCATCTGTTTCTGGTTGTGGTATTTCATTAAATATTTTTCTTATTATGATCCTTTAGGTTGTGCTAGGGTTATACTGATGATTTCAATGTGTTTTTGCAGAAAAAAATAAGAATATGTGAAAATGGAACATACCTCGACCAGATGCAATATCAACAATACAATAGACAACTCAAGATACCTCAGATTTGTTATTATTCATAAAGAATAAGACCTTGATACAATGGATCTATAGATCTGGTACAATAGAGCTAAGATATAATAGAAAATGGATATAACTCCCAAAAAAGATGAAGAAGAGAAGACACAAGCCTCCAAAGGCCTTCCTGAATGCAATAGATGAACAATACACTGAGGTCCTTTCCCTCATATGTGTCAAACCTCAAGATGGATGAGATATGCCCTGCTGGAATACTGAAGATCCTCAATAATTCATTCCTACTGCCAAATACCTAAAAATACTCTGAAGAAGATGTAAAAATTTATATCGGGGTGAGTAGATTCCCCTCTTGAAGTCTCATACTGAAATACCAAGAGATTCCCCTCTAAATGTTGAATCCCCAAGTGGATTTGCATCCTCCTAAATACTATCAAACCCTAATATTCTGACCCTGATGAAGGAGACCTTCAAATTCCCTGAAACTCCCTGGAAAGATAGATCGGAGAACCATAGGCCTCTAGGTGAAGTATCAATGTCATACATGAAGTGTAACCCCTCTAAACTAAATATATCTTAATTTGAATAACGCCCTCCTCTTGTCCAAACATGCCAATGATCTATAAAATCACCTGTACATATAACTCTCTCAAAAGGTATCGAAAATGATGGTCAAGGCCCTGCAAGAAATACCCAAGTTCTCAAATCTCCAAAATCCCTCTCAGACTCCTAGATAAAACCTTCCTCCCATCAATGGTGCACCCCCCTTGCTAGAAACCCTCAATGCTATGCCCTCTCTCTTCCTGTACCTATGGCTAGTGTAGAACTCTCCTAAAATTGAGTAGATCCAATGTATAATGGTGAGGGAGGAATATTTCACCTCTGTGACCAAGCTTGGATCAGGTTGGGTGGGATATTTCACCACCGAGATGATCTCTAGGGTTTGTTAAGTCAAAACCCTCAAAACCCCCAAGGCATGGGCTCACTAGCTAGAAGCCATATATCAAAAATGATAATCAACATGAATGATAGAATAGAGGCCCTTGCCTCTCTTTTATCCTTCTTGCTTACCTTGTCTCTCCAAAGTGACTTTTACTTTATTAATAATTAATTAATTAATTAAATCACTTTAATTAATTAATTAGCTATTTTACCTCTGAAAGTACCTTATCTCTCCTTGTGGCTTCCATGGCCACTGAAAGTCACTTTTCATCATCCTATCCTGTAGTGTTGTTCCTCCTAATTCCAATGAGCTATTACACTAAGAGGTTCCTCTAAGTATTATGCCCAAAATGAGCTCCTTAGTGAATTTAATTAACCTATAGCCAAAAATAACTCAAAATCATGGAAATTGTCAGAATGCAATGGAACCAGATCCCAGTTGTGTGGAATGGATCATAAAGATGAAATAGGATGATCGATACAAGTCAAACCCAAAAATACCCCTCAAAAGTTCTTGTACTCGCTATAACCTTGATCTGGCTACTCTGGTCATCATAACACTTTGTGATATAATGATGTCCCAAAGTGGGGACATTACAGTCGACTTTGGGTTAAATTAATTTGGAAGAAAATGAGTGTGGAGAGGTTGAAAATCCCAAATCTGAAGAGCCAAAGTGATTTGAAGTCATCGATCTATGGGAGACACACGTCGACAACTCGTCAGCTTTGGTTGAAGTCACTCTGGGAGAAAAGTGGATGTGTTGAACAAGAACTCCCAAAGGATGGAGAGCCAGAGTTCATCTGAGTCATTCATTAGTTGAGGACAGGTGTCAGGAGATATTCCATTTTGGGAGATAGCCACTTTGGAGGAATGCGGGGTCACACGAGTTGAGAAATCCCAAATTAAATCATGACCATTGATTTGAGAGAGACACATGTCGACTTCGGGTGAAATCACTTCGGGAGAAAGTGAGTGGGGAGAGGTTGAAACTCCCAAAGCCTAAAGAGTCAAAGTAATTTACGGTCATTGATCTGCAGGAGACACACATTAGCAGATCACGTACTTCGAAAGAGGGGAGAAATCAACGTGGAGTAGAGGGATGCTTGAAGTGGATCCCCACCACCAAATGAGAGGGACGTTTGGCACATGATCCTCAAATTTGGAAGAAAACACTCTGGGAGAAAAGGTGGTGTGAGCGTCCGAGATTCCTGAATGAAGAAGTCCCAAAGTGGATCTGAGCCATTGATTTATATGGATGTGTGGTGCTTGATTTGGAACTTTAGGTATGGAGTACTTTAGGGGAAAAAGAGTTGGAGTGCTCAAAACTCCTGAACTCTAAAGTCCCGAAGAAGATCATGACTGTTGATCATGAGGGACGGGTGGTGCTCGATCTGTAGCTCCGGGTATGGAGTACTTCGGAGGAAAAATGTGTATGAATATTTGAAACTCCCTAATTTTAATGTCCCAAAGTAAATTAGGGACATCGAAATCCCTGAGTACATGAAACATCGCATCATGAACTTCAAAGGTTTTCCACTCCAAAGGATTTGCATGGTCGTCGTCTTGGTGCATGTTGTATTGGCATCTGGTCATAGCCCACGATCATATGAAAGTATAGGGGGATGAAAAAACCTAAAGAACTTGGGAGAGGATATGTTCCAATTCTGAGCTCATTTCGGAGCATGGAGATCATGGTTGGAAACCTATGGAAGAGAAGAATGAAATAGAGACCCGGAATGAGGGTATTGATTCTCCTAAGAAGAGAGAAAATTTGAGTCTCCACAAAGGGTGTGTTACAAATTGGTATCAGAGCATGGTTACAACACTTGGCCTACTTGGGCTCAAAATTGGTATCAGAGCATGGTTACAACACTTGGCCTACTTGGGCTCAAGCATGATTCATATGAAAATATTTCTGGAGGAATTTAAGGGGTAACACCCTATCTTAATGCATTCCTAAGAGGCGTATAAAAAGTGAGATCGGAAGAG
>CBVK0100357889.1:0-12651 GCA_900067695.1 Picea abies | reverse complement strand
GCAACTTGGTTACACCTCAACAGAAAGGTATTCGAATTGGTTAAAAGACATAAAATCACAACAGTTAACCATAATTGCCAACCATATCATCTAGAATATAACTAATTCGAAATGCGATATTGACTATGTTTGGAATTGAAATACCAAAAACAGCATGTGTTTAGAAAAGATATTAACAACTTCAATAAATAACAGAGTATCCAATTCAAACTAAATCAAAACAATCAAATCCAATCATGATCAATCAGATCAGAACTAAATCTAATCAAAACCAATCCGACATTTGATTAATCAAAACAAACTTATATACAATAATGCATGCTTATTAACCAATTTCAAATCGATGCTATACACAGAGCTGTGAGTTCATCATATAAACAGGTGACAATCATACCAGTGCGACTATTCAAACTATGCTAGCTTTGAGTTCACAACCGTTGTAGTCGACTCCACATTCTTAAACAAAATCGAACCTGTTGTTCGTTCTTTCTTATCAGTGGATGGCATTTTTTCCTTCTGGCTAGTGAGCCTCACAACTTGATCCTCCAGAGCATGAATTCCGGACTGCAGCATTGGCACATCGAGGTAATACCTTTCTAACCATGAGCCACACTGATCACATGGTGGGGCAGCTGGTTCGGCTAGAGTAGGAGGGGGTTTTGACGAGTCGCCAGGGGTTTCACAAGACATTTTGATGCCTGGATAATTAGGATCATTTTGCAAGCACGGTGGTAGATTTTTCACAAAATCGTAAGAGGGTTTGTCACACAGACCTTCAGAATAGGAATACTGACTTGCTAGGTAATGTTCAATCTTTGAGTCAGAATCTTCACTCACCATGATAGGGTCAGAGTTGACAGGAATTTTCAGTTTGTTTCTTTCCATGCGAGAGATTAACCGGGCATTTTTCTTGCCTTTAGAATTCACAGTAGGTTTGTCCTTAGGCCTTTTAGCCACGAGTGTAACAACTTCAACATGTTTGGTCGCAGAATTGGGTAGGTTAATAGCTGAGTCGGGTAGGGGTGTAGGTAGCAGAGCACTGTAAGGTACAGGGGGTACTGACTTTCTCTCGCTTACCACAGGTTTGTCAACTTGTGGTAGGCTTGAGCCATCAAAATCATTGCGTTTAAGAAAATCATCCCAACAGTCTCGGTGTAACCCCAACTTACAAACCACAAGCATTTTAATTAACCCAAAATGAAATAGACTGCTATCGGCCTGGTTTCATTTGTACCTTTTAGACATTTTAAACAGACTCCTATGCAAGTAGTAAGGCATATTAAGCTCATAGCCCATGAAAACCATAAGTAGCCGAAGGTGGTACAAGAAAATGAACCCATACCTGCCTTCGCAGGTGGTGAATTGTTTGGTTATCATCAGCAGGTCATGCCAACGTTGCTTGAGCATACCCGCGGGCAAACCTTTGTCACAGGATCTCACTCTTCGTGACTGGAAGAGTAATGTCCATGGGACATCTTCCACTTTGCAATTTTTTGACCATTTTTGTCCAGTAGCAGGCAGACCGGTAGCTAAACTGAGAAATTTCTCGTTAATTTCTAACTGCACATCCCCAACCTTGGCTCGGCATCCATCGAAGGTTAACGCGAATTGTCGAGCCACACCAGGGTTGAAGCCATCAAACTTTCGTATGAATGGGAGCCAGCCGAATTCTTCAAGGTCCCTGTAAGCACCATCCAACATCAACAAAGCTCGGCAACCATTGGGTTCATCCCTTACGACTGGAGCCATGGTGCAGGCATCATGGTAGGGTTTGGATTGAACACAAAAATACATAGGAGTAAAAATCGATAGGGCTAACAGCTGCAAGCGTTCAAAGGGGAGGCAAATCAATATGCGTGTGTGAAGGTGGTGGGTTAGTTCACCGCCATGCAAAACATTAATGGCATAGTACAGCACTATTTAATCAATTATGACATCACTCAAACCACATTAATCGGCTAACACAAGGATTTAAATAGTGGATAGTGATACCAAGGCACCATTGTATCATTTGAAACCCCGAACATTAAATATAGAATCAAACCCAAAGTCAATACATGCCATTGTAATAGATCAAACCATTAAATCAAAAATCCAAATGTTTCACCAGTGCGCCATGTATAACTTCAGACTATTCCCATTCAAATATGAAATCAGACTCATATGTTACCCATGCACTTGTCCAATAATGTATAATCAAAGTTTATAAACATTGTGACTAATGAATTTATGAAATTGGTAAGCCAAGAGCTTATAATAGTGAGGATCACATCATATAAAACAAGATCAACCATAACCCTTATGAAATCAAATATAACCCATAACTTAACATGCTCGATGCCTTATCAATCAACTTGCACAATCCAAGTAAGAGTAGTCAAATGGACATAGTTTGAAAATCATTCTAGCCACTTAATAGCAAACCAAAGGTAAGTGCCTTTCATAATATCAATGAGAAGATCATGACAGTCCACATAACAATGGAGGAGTTTTCACGCTTTCAGTCGTGAAAACTGAATCGAAACCAATTTGCAAATGTCGTAAGAAATGAAAATATCGTCTTTTTGCAAAATGCGATAGAAATTTGAAGTTCAAGAGACATAGGTGTAGGCATATTTTAGGGCAATTGAAAAAATTGAATTGGCTGCCAACACGCTTCTAGAAGGATCTTCCTCTAGATGCTTCTCTTAATAGACATATTTAGTATAAATAAGAGGCTAAGGTATGAGAAGCCTAGCTTGGATATTATTGTAATAGAGTGCTGCTCTACTGGAGGTTGCCCCCTAGAAGAGGCCTGTGAACATTGCTATCTGAATCAAAGCGGTATTTCTGTTGCTATTTCGTATATCATTTCTGTGTATGGTGAAGATTATGCTGGATATTTTACTATCATTCTGTCATTTCTAGCGTTTCATTTCTGTTCTGCATATTTTATATATTTGGTATCTTGCAGTTATTCTGTGGTGTTGGGAAGGCTCATATCCCAACTTTGGTTATTTTGATGGCGGGGGCGCAGTGGATACTGTGCGGATGGATTTAAAGGCATGTTGTACCCCTCTGAGTTCTGTCTCAATCCTATCATTCATGGATTCTTTCTTGGCTTCGGTGTTTGGCATAATATCCTATGAGGTGTCTGATATGACTACGATGATGAAGTCGAAGTCATCGAGCATGAGCACAATCTGCAGCTTAGTCCTGGTGGATTTGGATTTCTTCCATGAGGTAGGTTTCATGGGGGAAACCTTCCTTTTCTTGGAGGGATCGGGCTCATCAATAGGATTCCTAGGTGATGTTACTTCACCTTGCTTCTATTGATAGTCTTTGTCATTGGTCGCTTCTCTATCTTCTTCATCATGACCTCCTCATCTCAGTGACTCTGAAGCAGTTTCTTCTGATGCATTGCTTAGATTTTGTACCCCTTCAGTCTTCTTCCTTCTGCTGGTTCTAGGGATGTCATTTTCTTTGTGAGTGGTCTCTGAGCTGCCAATTAGTTCAGGATCATACATTTTTGCAGGGTCAACAGGGACAAGGAGCTCTGCAAACCAATCCTTGGTTATCTCCTCAAGGTCCTCTTCTGTGAGCTTATAGTACAACCAAATATATTCTTTATGCTCATCTGCACACGAAGTGATATAAATAAAGTGTCGATATTCACGGAACTTCATGAGGGACCTAAACCGGTGTAGGGTGTTCATCGTCATATGAGGAACAGCCCTAATAACCCTCTTCAACTGGAGATAGTATATGTGAAATACTGTGTTTGACTGCCACTTTTTTCCCATATCGCTCGAGTACCAGAGCGTAGTGAACTTCGTAGCGACGGGCTCAAATGGCTCAATGTCTGGGAAGGTCACACCTTCCGGCATCTCCCAGGTAGTAAATTCTATGAGGATCAGCAGCCAACTAAAATGGAACTCATAGCCTTGATCCTGAGCTTCGTGGCAATCTAATTTGAACTATTTTACTAGGTACTTTGCCCAGTTCATTTGGAATCCTTCTACACATTTTCCGGTGAGGTCAACAATGAACCTTATGACCTATGTATGTCTTTTCTTTCTCACCATATTTCCTAGGATCAGCTGGAAGGCCAGCCGCACTACGCCATTCTATATGGAAGCTACCTTGTAGCCTCACATCCCCTTTTCTATGTCACCATATGTGTCTTTAATCCTCTGTGCTGCACGATCTGCAGCCTTCCCTGGGTAGAAGTCCTGTGGGTCGGGTCCCTGCATGCTCAATTCGGTGATCCGATGGATCAACGTCAGATCGATTATGATGGATCTATCTAGCCATAGGTTTCCACCATGGTAACATGATAGAAGGAGCTTAACACATGCGTTAACCTCCTGGTGCCTTCCAAAATGTGGTATCTTCATCACATTCAGGATGGTGGACTACGCGAGGTTCATAGTCCATGTTTGGGGGATTATTTTCGAGTTCTTCCCCTTCATCCTAGTCAATTATCTATGAGGGGTGAGCATACTATGGTTCTTATGGTCCCCTAGGTTGAATTCATTGAATTTCAATGTCGTGATCTTATCTTACTGCATTCTAACTACACATATTCCCTTCGAGAGGTATGTAGTAACCAATATATAATCTAAATCCCTCGGGACGCTATCATGACTCACCATGCTAGCTAAAGGTGGGATGTAGTCGGGCAGGATAGTTGGGATTAACTTTGAATTCGCCAAATCATCTCTATCATTGGTTCTCTTCTCTGTTGCAATTCAGGATGGTCTAGATCCGCAAGTAGTTGACGTGTAGGCTTGCACTCCTCTCGTCAACAAGGCTTGAATCCCAACGGACATTACTTTCTCGGCCATTAGATCGATTAGAATTTCTTCTACACACTTTTCAACTACACTGAGTTCGTGAGACATACATTCTCAAGATTGGATAACTCATATTGATGAATGGGTGCTCAAATAAATAGAACAGGTGTTTATCTCAGTAAACACAATGCAGTAGCAATGAGCTCTCTCATTGGCGTGGATATGATTTGAAAAATTATTCTTGGTGCAACAGTTGATGGAATAAGAAGACAGTGATGTAATGGATCTTCTCAAATGGACAACAGACCTTCATCAATGTGGTTATGTCTATTGTGGTGTGGTCCCAATGGTCTGAATATGATTTTTCTTCTCATAACTGTTGTTCTAACCATTTGGGGTGTCGGTCTAATGGTCATAATGTCTTCAATAGTTATATTTCTTCACCATGGCGAAGTGCCATGTTACATTGTTCTGATATCCTGAAGAAGTTCCAGTTTTGCAAATCTTTCTTCTGCGAAGTCCCCTCTGGAACATTTTGCAACCTTTCTCTCTTCTTACTAAGTTTTCTAGACTTCTTTCCTGTGATCTTTGTCTCGGTATTTCTCTTTCCATTCTGATTCTTACGTTCTTTTAGCATAGTAACTTCATGTTGTTGAGATTATTTCATTGGGTTCAAGGGAAATATTTCTTCTCTGTCTGGGGTAGGTACTCCACTCTTCTATGAGTCTTCTTGTGTTCTTTCAACTTCGACATCCAAGTTTCTGGTTCTAAATAGATTTGATTTGTTCTCATATTCTTCAATCAAGTGAGCTATCCTCCTAGTCATGAAATATTTTAGTTCTTGCTTCTTTTGTTCTAGGTCTTCCTCTTCTTTTCTTCTGGTATGATCCTTCTCAATCTAGTTTTTTCCTAGTAACAAAGAAAATGGGGTGTCTTTCTCAATAAATTGAACAACCTCAAAATATTCCTCTATCAAAGTTCCATGAGCACTCATAGATATCTAGGTGAGTCTTCCACATAGGGTTATCAACTTTCCTCTAAGTAATCTTATTCCTCCCAATGAAGGAATCATAGCAGGCTCTCCTAAAATTTCCCAAGTTCTTTATATCTGATATTCACCTATGTTTCTTCATCCAAAATATATTCAATGTCAAAGTCTCCTATTCTTGTTTCTATGCATTATTTTTCTTTGAATATCTCTAATACGTTGACACTTCTATGATCATTCAGGGTTTCTTTCATTTGTAGAAATACATTCTCTAATTCTTTCTGGGGTTCTGTCATGGTATTAGTTTCTTGATATTCCTTAGGGTTTTCTTGTCTCATATTCATTATTTCAACCTTAGCAATCATTCTAGGGAAATCCAAAACTTCATGGTCCATAGCTTTACAACAAAGACAACTAGGTCTTCTACCAGGGCATTCCTTAGCAATATGTCTTGTTCTTATGCAATTATAACAAAGTGTTAACCCTCTTTGTCTTTTAAAAGATCCCCATCTTTTCCTGTACTGTGCACTAGGTTCATAGTAGCTAACCTAGAAAAAATTCTTTCTAGGATCCTGGATCCATTTGTTAGTCCAAACATTCTCTCTATGCATAGGAATAACATATCTTTCACTATTCTTATCAGATCTACTCATATCAAATATTCTTTCTTCTAGTTGTGCCCTAGTTTTTAAGCTAGGACACAATTTATCAAACATACCTAGATTTATACTTTCGAAATAAAAATTTCCACTTATCTTACCGTTTCAATTAAAAAATTTTATTGTTCTTACCTTTATCAGAGAACAAAGCTTCAAGATCTTACCTCTTTTCTTCAGATCTGACTTCTCTTATTAGCACAGAGCTTTACAGATCAAGTAGAATACTATGCACTAGGGCAACAAATATACGCACAGAGATTTCTCTTTTCGTTAGTTCCCAACAATTACAATTTCAGGTCCCCAAAATGGAACCATTTGTTGGCACAAGGGTAGACCCAGGGTTCAACACTCAAGACCGCACAAAAAAAACCCTAACTATCGAACCTTTTGGCAACACCTGTGAAGAATATGAAGTCTCACCTGAGGTAGAGGCAGGGATGGTTACAGGACTCCGGTGTCTACAACCTTAGCTGGGACACAGATCTATGATTACAATATTCTATCAAAGCACTTGGTAGTTACATTTCATCAGTATTTAACCAGTATCTACTTCACAGTTAAAACCCTAATTATAGAGCATTGCAGTATTCACTCGGATCTAGTATATTCAAGCACTAAGCAGATTCACATAGGTTAGATCTATCATTCATCCATATTATTAAGCACAAAACATCGCAGATCTATCTATCATTCATCTTACATCAAATCACTAAGAAAGTAAACACATAGCACATCAATACATCGCACAAAGAAAAACAACACATGATATACGTGGTTCACGCCCAACCTGGGGCTATGTCCACCAACTCTTCTTCTCTTTTATTATTTTTTGTCAATTTTCTACATGCATAGAGTCACAAAATCCTACTCCTGATAGGACAAGATATCTATGTGCATCTCGCCAAATCCTCCTTCCTCGAGCTAGGTTACATAAAAAATCTTCTACTCAATATCTTACAGTCACTTGAACTTAGCCTTGCAAGTCTCACACAACATGCACAAAGAATGTATAACTATCACTTGCACTTAGCACATCATCACTCAGATTCCTATATCATCTTCTCTTACATTGCCTAGACATCTATTTATACATTACAAAATGGTCCTAAACATGGGTAAACCCATGGGTCGACATCCCCATACCCGTTACATAAGCCCAAAACCCAAAAATCCATAAACAAGGGGCCAAGATCCCATGATCTCCACTTCGACTTGCACTCTGCCTTCGAAATCCTATCGAAGTCTCAAAATAGGTTAAACATGACCAAGGATCCTCAAAACTTGTTCAAGGGCCAACAACGTTGAAAATTTGCACTAGCATTCTTTAAACCGAAAGGCAGTTTTTGTTACGCAAAGGTACCCCAATTATAGATGAAAGAAGTCTTGTGTTGATCCATGGGAAAAATATTAATCTGATTATAGTCATATAAACCATCCATTAAAGAGAATATTTCACTCCCGGCACAATCATCAATGATCTGGTCAACAAAGGGGGTTGGATAATTGTCCTTAGGACAATATTTATTAATATCCCTATAATTGACACATACACAAATCATGCCTTGTTTTTTATTGACCAGAACTAGACTGGATACCCAATTGATTAAAGCCACAGGATAGATAAAGTCGACTTTAATATGTTTTTCAACTTCGAGCTTGATAACGGTGGCTTTATGAGGGTGGTCTGGGCAAAGTCTCTTTCGAACGGGTTTAGCATCAGGGTAGGTATTAATTTCATGCACAATGATATCGAGGTCAATACGTGACATCTCTTCGTATCTCCAAGAGAAAACATCATGAAATTCTTGAAAAATAGCTTTATAAGTGACGACTTCATCATCAGAACATGTGGCTCCAATGTGAACATTTTCAACAACTCTAGGTTTAATGGATATGTCAAGAGGAATGGTGGGTGAAATATTACTTACATTCCCTTCATAAAGCACATCGTATGTTGAATTAGGAACAGAGAAAATGACAACAATGGTCGACGGAGTCGAAATCCATTGGTAATCTTTATGCTGTGTTTGTTGGCCCTTAACCAAGTTTTGAGGATCCTTGTTCATGTTTGACCTATTTTGGGACTTTGACAGGCTATCGAAGGAAGATCAAAAGTTGAAGCAGATATTGTGGGATATCGTCCCCTTGTTTAGGTCATTTTGGGTTTTGGGCTTATGTAACGGGTATGGGGATGTCGGCCCATGGGTTTACCCATGTTTAGGCCCACTTTGTAATGTATAAATAGATGTCTAGGTGATGTAAGAAGGGGGCATGGAGGATGATATAGACATTTGTGTGACGATATGCTAAGTGCAAGTGGTAGTTGTACATGCTTTGTGCATACTATGAGAAGCTTGCAAAGCTAAGTGTAAGTGACTCTAATAAACTGTGTAAAGGCTTTGTGTTGTGATCTAGCTTGAGGGAAGGAGGATCTCATGGAGTGCACACAGATCTCCTATCCTAAGTGAAGTAGGATCTTGTGGCTCTATTCATGTAGAATATTGACAAAAGATAATAAAAGAGAATAAGAGTTGGTGGATGTAGCCCCAAGCTGGGGTTGAACCACGTATATCCTATTTTTATATGTTTTGTGTGATGTATTGATGTGTTTATGTGTTTACTTGCTTAGTGATTTGGCATAGATGAATGATAGATAGATCTGTTGATGCTTTGTGCTTAATAATATGGATGAATGATAGATCTAATCTATGTGAATGTGCTTAGTACTTGAATATACTAAATCTGGGTGAATACTACACTGATCTCTTGTTAGGATTTATCTGTGCTGTCAATTACAACTAAATATTAATGATATATAAATTCTAAGTGCTTTGTTAAGGTGTTACAATCAAAGATATGTGTCCCAACTAAGGTTGCAGACACTGGAGTCCTGCAACCATCCCTACCTCTACCTTGGGTGAGACTGCATCTGCTTCATAGGTGTTGCCGAAAGGGCCGGTAGTTAGGGTTTTGTTGGTGTGTTGTTGAAGTGTTGAACCCTGGGTCTACCCCTGTTCTAGCAAATGGTTCCGTTGTCGGGACCTAAAACTGTGATTGTTGGGAACTGAAGAAAAGAGAAATCTATGTGCATAGATCTGTTTCCCTAGTGCGTAGTATTATAATTGACTTGTGAAGCATTGTGTTAAGAAGAGAAGTCAGATCTGAAGAAAAGAGGTAAGATATGAATGCCTTGTGATCTAATAGAGGTAAGAACAATGAAATTTGTTAAGATTTGAAAGCTTTGTACTTTGAGAAAAGAAAGATAAGTGGAAATTTTTGTTTCGACAGTATGAATCTAGGTATATTTGATAAATTTTGTCCTAGCTTGAAAACTAGGGCACAGTTACAAGAAAGAAGATTTGATATGAGTAGATCTGATAGAAATAATGAAAGATATGTTATTCCTATGAAAATAAAGAATGTTTGGACTAAGAAATGGATGCAGGATCCTAGAAAGAATGCTTTTTAGGTTAGTCACTATGATCCTAGTGTGCAGTACAGGAAAGGTTGGGGATATTTTAAGAGAAAGAGAGGATTAATTCTTTGTTAAAGTTGCAGAATACCAGGACATCTTGCTAAGAAATGCTTTGATAAAAGACCTAGTTTTCTTTGCTGTAAAGATATGGACCATGAAGTTTTGGATTTCCCTAGGATGATTGCTAAGGTTGAAAGGATGAACATGAGATCAGAAAACCCTAAGGAATATCAAGAAACTAAGACCATGGCAGAAACCCAGAAAGAACTGGATAATGTATTAATATGAATGAAAGAAACCTTGAATGGTCATATAAATGTCAACTTATGAGAGATATTCAAAGAAAAAGAGTGCATAGAAACAAGAATAAGATACTTCGACATTGACTGTGTTTTGGATGAGGAAACACAGGTGAATATCATGACAAAAAGAACCTAGGACATTTTAGGAAATCCCCCTATGATTCATTCATTAGGCGGAATAGGATTATTTAGAACAAAGTTGATAGCCCTATGTGGAAAACGCACCCAGATATCTATGAGTGCTCATGGAATTTCAACAAAGGAAGATTTTGAGATTGTTAAATTTATTCAGAACAACGCCCCATTTTCTATGTTACTAGGAAAAAACTGGATTGATAAGGATCAGTCTAGAAGAAAAGAAGAGGAAGTCTTAGAACAAAAGAATCAAGAATTAAAAGATTTCATGACTCAGAGGATAGCGCACTTTATTGAAGAACAGGAGAACATATCGAAGTTGTTTAGAACCAAAAACTTGGATGTCGAAGTTGAAAGAACACAAGAATACTCACAAAAGAGTGGAGCACCTACCTCAAACAGAGAAGAAGTATTGCCCTTGAATCCTACGAAATAATATCAACAACACGAAGTTACTATGCCAAAAGGAGATAAGAATCAGAATGGAAAGAGGAATACTAAGACAAAGATCACAGGGAATAAGGCTAGAAAACTAAGTAAGAAGAAAGCAAGGATTGAAAATTTGCATAAGGTTTCAGAGGGAACTTCACAGAAGGAAGTCTTGCAAAACTGGAACTTTGTCGGGATATTAGAACAACATAACATAGCACTTCGTCATGGTGAAGAGATATAACCATTGGAAGAATTATAACCATTACACCGATGCCCTAAACGGTTAGAACAACAGTTATGACCAAAAAGATTGTCATCAAACCATTGGGACCGCACCACAATGGACATAACTGCATTGATGAAGGATTCTTGGTCATTGGAGAGATTCATTACCTCGCTATCTACTTAGTCCGTCAATTGTTGCATCGAGAAAAATTTTGTGAATTGTATTCACACCAACAAGAGAACTCATTACTACCACGCTATGTTTACTGAGATTTCACCACCTGTTCTATTGCATTGAACATTCATTCATTGACCTTAGTTATCCAATCTAGAGTGTCTATGTCGGATGAAATAAGTGCAGTGAAAAGTGTGTAGAAGAAGTCTTAATCAATCTAATGGCCAAAAAAGTAATGTCCATAGGGATTCAATCTTCATCAATGAGAGGAGTGCAAGCCTCCCCATCAACTACTCATGGATCTGGACCATCCTGAGTTGCAGCCGAGAAAATAATGAAGCATCGAGATGACTTGGAAAATGCAAAGTTAATCATGAATATCGTACCTGACTACATCCCACCTTTGGTTGGAGCAGTGATTCGTGACAGTGTCCCCAGAGACTTCGATTACACCCTAGTTACTGTGCACCTCCCAAAGGGGATATGTACAGTTAGAACATAGTAGGATAAGATTGTGACATTAAAATTCAATGAATTCAACCTAGGGGACTGCAAGAACCACAATATGCTTGCCCCTCATACATACTTGACTAGGATGAAGGCGAAGAACTTCAGGATAATCCCCCAACCATGGACTATGAACCTTGCACAGTCCACCATATTGAATGTGATAAAGATTCCACATTTTGGAAGGCACAAAGAAGTTAACACATGTGTTAATCTCCTGCTATCATGCTACCATGGAAGCTATCTATGGCTAGATGGACGCATCATATTTGATCTGATGTCGATCCATAGGATCATCAGATTGAGCATGCAAGGACCATACCCACAAGACTTCTACCCAAGAAAGGCTGCAGATCACACCCTGGCAAAAAGGATTAAGGATACCTATGGCGATGTAGAAAAGGGGATGCAGGGATACAAGTTATCTTCCATCCATAATGGCATAGTGCGCCTGGCCTACTAGTTGATCGTAGGAAAGCTAGTGAGAAAGAACAGACCTACACAAGTCACGGGGTTCATTGTTGACCTCGCCATAAAATGTGTAGAAGGAATCCAGATGAACTGGGTAAAGTACTTAGTCAACCATCTTGAATTAGATTATCGTGAAGCTCAAGATCAGGGCTATGAGTTCCATTTTAGTTGGTTGTTGATCCCCATAGAATTTAATTCCTAGGAGATGCCAAAAGGTGAGACCTTCCCGGACATTGAGCCATTTGAGCCACTCGTTGCGAAGTTTGCCATGCTCTGGTACTCGAATGATATGGGAAAAAAATGGTAGTCGAATGCGGTATTCCACAGATACTATCTCTAGTTAAAGATGGCTATTAGGGTTGTCCCTCATATGATGTCAAACACCTTGCACCAATTCATACCCCTCATGGAGTTCCGCATAGATCATAACTTTATTTATATCACTGCACGCAAAAACGAGCATAAAGAAGAGATCCAGTCATACTATAACCTCACAGAGGAGGACCG
>CBVK0100357888.1:0-12652 GCA_900067695.1 Picea abies | reverse complement strand
GAGATCGGTCTCGGCATTCCTGCTGAACCGCTCTTCCGATCTCACACTGGTTGTCCAAAGATTGTTGGTTAGTGTTGTCTTTACCATGCTTTGCTTGTTGCATATTTGCAAACCTGAATTCCCATTTGTTCTGGTGCCTAAATTTCTGCTCAATTTTGACAACATATTGATAGGCAACTCCCAATGATGAGATGTTTAGAAAATCCATTTCGATTTGGTTGTACCTATGCAGAGCCCCATGGTATTTCAGAACCAGATTCCACTCAGAGTATTTGATACCCATCTTGGTGCACAGGGTATGGAAAGTATTTGTGAACTTCAACATTGTTTGGCTCTTCTCTTTCCATAGTGTGGTCCATCTCATGTACTGGTCTTCATAGTTATAAACAGGGTACTACCGTTCCTTGAACGCATCCACAAAATAATCCCAAGTGGACTCGGCCCCATATATTCCAGATTCCTCTGTGAAACTTTTCTCCCAGAAATTTTCCCACCAATATTTGACATGGGGGAGAGCCTTAAGGAGTGTGAAGGTGATCTTTTCCCTGTCGGAAAATTTTTGAACAGAGAAATAACCTTCTAACATATTTAACCATTTTTCTAGGGAATCCACATCTATCTGACCTTCAAATATGGGAATATCAAAATTAACTTCTATGTTGAAGGGAGAGGTTCCTCCAAAATGGTCGCTTGATGAAGATGCATATGTTGCTATCGACAAATGTTGAAGGATGTGTGTAAACTTATCTATCTTTTCGTCCCTCTGTCGCGCGAGATCTTTCTCAAGAAACATGTTAACAGAATCTTCTACTCCGTTGTTTTTATTTTATTCTACAATTGAGGGTTTCTTGGGTGTGTGAGAGTGATTTTCCTCAAGAGAGACAGGCTTGAGACCCAACTAGTTATACTCGGACCTCGTCGGGGACATGTGCTGAAAAATGATCAAGAGTAGCCTGCTTTGATACCATTGATCTAGATTATTTTCGGAACAAAATGAAAGTAGAGATATTACAATGAAATACTCTTGAAAAATTCCAGAAACAAAGAAATACAATAATACTTGATTTCTATTAATCAAAGAATTGTAAAGAGAGTGTAAAAATACAGAGTGCAAGAATCGTTAGAATGGTGGAAACTTTATCTCTGAGAAGAGATGTGACGACTACACTCATTTGCAAGAATATGATTACAATGAGGCTATCAAGGCATTTTTATGATAAACATGAATTCCAAAATTATAGACATCCAAAAACCTAACCCTAGGAGATGAAACACCAAAAGTCATGTGGGCCTCATTTGGGTAAGTTAGTGCATTAACTTCTCGAAGTCATAACTTTTTCATATGATCTCCATTTTAGGCGTTTGATAGCCCGTTGGAAATGTATTTATGAGAGCTATGCATTATGCCATCAAAATCTGACTCCGTCTATTATTTGACTGTGGCATGCCAAAAAACACTGTTTAGGGCCCCAAAACGGCCCTGTAAGTACACAAAGATGTGTTGACATGAAAACTTCCAAACTAAGCCACTTGGAATAGGTGGGCGACCACTAGTATCCACCTGGATGTTGTGTAGGGGTTTAGGACAACCCCGTAAGTGTAGAACCCACTATTACAAATAAATTTCTCCATTACAAAGAAACGTGTTGAACTGAAAATTGTCCAGATGAGCTAGATGGAATATGGAACAAGTGAGTGGCCACCAATATCCACCTTGATCAAGGTGAGACTAATACTAAGCATTGTCTGAATAACACATATGAGGAAAAGGTACTTCTGTATGACCATTTTATTTTTACATTGCAATATAATCAATTATGGCATCAATGTTACAATGCTAGAATGTAGCTTATTAGTAAGTAGGTAGAATGTTAGTGCTAAATTTTAATAAAGAAATCACCAACAACTAAACACAACATGTGAAACCATGTCTATGTTTTTACTTGGATCTATTATAGGCATAAAGCATTCATCCATTACAATATGAACAACAACCATATTTTCATTTCAATATACCATCTTAGCCATGCTCAACCCTTTAGTCGAAGACATTTATCGATCTTCGTCAAAATTCCTAAAGAGACTCTAGTAAAACCCCCCTTCAAGAGAATTTGAAATTCCAAGGAGGAAGTCAAGGCCTCCAAAAATCTATGTCACAAAAAATAGGGAAACAATCATTGCACAATGCCAATTGAAAAAATACACTCATTAATAGTTTGTTTAGGGTCACCAGCCCCAACTTAGGTGCATTGAGTGGATTAGCAAGGAATCCCACGACCAAAGCATAATCTATCAATTGAAATATATGAACATTCCAAGCATCTTAGCCTTCATAATCTGCACTAGGTGGTAGGAGACTTGGTAAATCATCTAGATTCAGGAGGTAGCTTGAATCAACCTACTCATAGAGATCGATTCCTACCACAAAGCTCACAACTTAGCGATTTCAAGAGCATTTAAGGCTAGCATCTAGGATTATGGTCTTTTGGTGATGGGTAAACTCAACCTCCACACTCTAAACAATAGTCCATGAATGCACGTGGCACAACGGTATCAATTTTTTCCACTTTTTAACTTGCATGATGTGTTAGTTCATGAATAATGTAGAAGAGGAGGTATATCTCCAGGTTTTACTATGATTGGTTCCTCCCTTTGCAGGTGTTTCTTAGATTATATCATGGTTTGATAATCCCTAACTACATCTCATCATTGAAGGACGTTTTTCCTACTGTTGGGTCTCCTGTCCCGAAGTTCCTTAGTGAGGTTCCTAAGGAGCTTCTAGATAAAGTTGACAAAAGAGAGGAGATAGTTGAGTGTGAAAACAATGGGTAAAAACCCAAAAATAATTTTGTTACGTTAGAATCGAGGTACTTTGACAATAATATACAACTTAAATTTGTTTATTCACTCAATGCTCAATATGTTTTAGTATATCAATTAAAAACCTCAAATTGATAGGTAGCTCTATCTATGTGGCAATAATAATGAAAAGCTAAAATAATGAAAATGCTTAAAAATTGATTTTGTTTGAAGAAATTATATATCTAATATTTAAAGATTGTATATATTAAATAAAAACATTGCAAATACATAATACAAATTGATAAGTGGATGGGTTTGTAATTTTCAAAAGTGTCTTTTTTTTTTCCGTTAGAAAATAAATTTATATTTCAAAAAAAGAGAATATACATGAAAAGAGAATATACATGTGATCAACCTAAAGACTTTCGATTGGACACTATCAAATAAAAAGGAGCTAGTGAATACAAAGCAAACATTTATATCACCCTACTTGTCAAGTTTCATTATAAATTACTGTAAGGTATCAGATGTATTATAATATGTAGAAACATAAATATTGCAGCAAATACTAGCGGAACAACAAAATATAGAGAATCACAACACCAAAAATGATACCTTTATTGATAGAGATCCATGCTCACTTGCCTCTTCGAGGGGGCAACCTCCAACAAAGTAGAGCTCTATTAAAATAATTCTCAAGACAAGACTTTCTCATTCCTTCTACTCCTATTTATACTAATTATATCTTCTAAATAACATTCTAGAGGAAGCTCTTTCTAAAAGCAGAAGATTTTATTAAGTTTTGTTACACTAGAGTTGTTCACATTATTAAATAGGAATTATTAAATAATGTTGAACTGTATTACATAGAAAATATTATTCTACCTACGTGAGGGGTTAGGGAGGTTAGGTCCCTAACATGCCCCCCGCTTGAAGAACATCCTTGTCCTCAAGGATTGATATGAGGAAATTGTTGCAGAATGGTAGCCGACTCCCAGGTGGAATCTTCTAGATTTGTATCTTTCCACTGAACTAACACTTCCTTGATGGTGCACCGACGAAGAAGACACTCTCACTAGTCCAAGACTACTTATTGCTGAAACGAAATGGTACCTTCTTCATCCAACTCTAGGAGACTGGTTTGAGTCCAAAACTTAGTTCTAATCACTTTCTTTAAGCATGATACATGAAAAATAGGATGGAACTTAGAATGACTAGGCAAAGCTAATTAGTAGGCCATGGGCCCTGACCGCTTGAGAATTGTATAAGGACCATAAAATTTGGGGGAAAGTTTTTTACATTGTTCATCTTTGAGTGAAGTCTACTTATAAGGTTGCAGAATAAGAAACACCTGGCCCCCTTCAATGAATTTATGTTTAGAACGACCTTCATCTATTTTTTTCTTCATGCATTTCTAAGCCATGACCAAATTTTCTTTGAGGGTATAAATTATGATTGCTCGGACTATAAGATTTTTATCAACCTCATAAACCTTGGAGACACCTGATGTGTATGAGAGAATCGATGATGGATTTTTCCTCTTGACTTCTTCAAAAGGATTCATGCGAGTGACAATATGGTAATGTGTGTTGTACAACCATTCATCTAGGGGTAACCACTGATCCAACTAATTTTATCTGTTGGATGCAAAAAAATGCCAATATATTTCCAAACACTTGTTGACAACTTCAATTTGTCCATCGGTCTGAGGATGATATGTGGTGTTGAGATGCAATTGGATTCCCTAGAGATTGAACAATTCTTGCCAAAAATTGATGGTGAAAGTTTGTTCTTGGTTAGAGACAATAGAATGAGGCATGCCGTGAAGTTTTAATATATAATTCATAAAAATTTGAGCCACTGTGGATGTGGTGAATGGCTATTGAAGAGCACAAAAATGAGCATATTTGGAAGGATGATATACTACCACCATGATCACTGACTTATTTCCTGATTTAGTTAAGATAATAATGAAATCCATAGAAATATCCCTCCAAATAACAGGGGGAATTGAGAGTGGTATGAGTGTGCATAGAGATTTGATCGTTTCGCCTTTATTACGTTGACATGTATCACATTCAAACACAAAGGTGCATATGTACTATTTCATACCGTCCTAGAAAAAATAACATTTGACCCATTCATAGGTTTTGGTAAACCCTGAATGCCCAACTATGGGTGAAACATGCAACTAAGAGAGAACCATGGATTCAAGGTTCAACTATTTTCTTAAATACCTGCGACCTTTATAGGAAATCTTTTATTTGTGCCAAGAGTACCTTGGAGAAGCTTGAGGACCATGTTTCAACATTGGGATCAGGCTAGAAAGTTTGGGGTCTGGGAACCATTCCTAGTGAACAACTTGAATCCAATTTTCTACAATGAATGAGAGGGAAAATAGGGACCCTTGTTCTTCATATGTCCTTCAAAAAGCATCAAAAACCACATTTTCTTTGCCCTTCTTGTAGATGATATCATAATCATATCCAAATATCTTGGTCAATCATTTTTGTTGCTATAGGGATGAAATTATTTGTTCTAGAAAATACTTGAGGCTACGATGATCAGTTTTAATTTGGAAGCATTGACCTAATAGAGAAGGATGAAATAGATCCATTGTATGCAAAATATCCAACATTTCCTTTTCATAGGTTGATTGGTCCAAATGTTGCTTTGAGAGATGTTTTCTAGTGAAATCCAAAGATATACCATATTGCATGAGGACTGCTCCAATTCCTATCCCTGATGCATCAAATTCAAGGAAAAAAGTTTTGGTGAAGTTGGGTAGTTCTAGGACAAGGGTTGTGCACATAGCATATTTAAAGGAATGGAAGGATTGATCAACTGCTAGAGTCCAGCTGGAATCATTTTTTGAAGGAGAGCAGTGAGAGGAGTTGCAATTTTTCCATAATTCTTAACAAACTTGCAATAATATCCCATTAAACCCAAGAAACCACGCAATATTTTAAGATTTTTAGGGCGAGGCCAATCCTTCATAGCTTCATTTTTCTTAGGATCCACCCTTACACCATCCTTGTTGATAATATGAATGAGGTAGTCAACTTTAGAGGCGTGTTTTAGAAAATGTTTGTGCTTAGACCATAGATGGAGAACTTGATCCACATGTGGGAGATGGAATTGCCATGTTTTACTATAGATAAGAATATCATCAAAGAAAATTAAGACAAAATGACGAAGGAAATGACAAAAGACATGATTCATGATACTTTGAAAAGTGGAGGGGGCATTACATAGGCCAAAGGGAATGACCAAGAACTCATAGTGACCCTCATGAGTTATAAAGGCATTCTTGGGGATGTCTTCCTCTTTCATGAGTATCTGGTGGTAGCCAGAACGAAGATCAAGTTTTGTAAAGTATTGGGCACCACTTGATTAATGCAAAAGGTCATCAATGGCAGGAATGATAAATTTGTCTTTGATTGTGAGCTTATTGAGAGCACAAAAATAACGACGCATGCGCCAAGTGCCTTCTTCCTTGAGTACCATGACTACTAGAGAAGAATAGGGATAGTACTAGGATGGATAACACCTACTTCTAGAAATTCTCGAACAATTTTCTCAATTTCATATTTTTGGGAAAATGGATGAAGATAAGGGTGAAAATTGGGAGGAATATTGTTGGGTACTAGAGGAATGGAATGATCATGGGTAGTGAGGGAAGGGGGAATTCCATGGGGAGTGTTAAAGATAACTTGATATCCAGAGAGTATAGATTGGAGTTCAGGGTGCATATATGATGTCTCAATGATGTGAATGGAATGAGGTCGGGAAATAATGCCAAAATGACATTTTTTGAGTAGATTTTCCATTCGATGGGAACTGATGATCTCGAGTGAATCTATTGTGATGCCTTGGAATTTATATTGTCCTCCCTCCTATTGGAATTGCATGGTGATGTCCTTAAATTCCATGAGGATAGGGCCAAGAGTGCATAACCATTCAACACCGAGAACAATGTCACAACCACTCGTTTCGATAGTAAACATATGAGATTTCAGGTGGCACTGACCAATTTGTAGGAACACAATTTCACAACACCCGCCACATTTCATGGAAACACCATTGGAAATCATGATTTGAAAATTGTTGAATACATGAATATAGAAATTGATTTCCTGGGAAATGCGACAATGAATAAAATTATGTATGCTTCCACTTTCAATGAGGATTATGAATTTCCCATTCTTAATGTAGCCAAATAGCTTGAGGGATTAGGGAACAGAGAAGCTAGTGAAGGCATGCAACGAAATCAATGGTTTAACTTCTGGTGGATCAGAGTTTCGATTAGGATCATCTGTTGGGGCTAGTTCTTCCACCAGTGAAACTTGGCCCTCCTCGTCAACAACATCATCGAAAATGGCCATAAAAAGATTCTATTTCTTACCCTTGTTCCCCCAAAAATATTTTTCATCACAATTATAGAAAAGACCCTTGAGTTTGGATTCAACCATTTCTTCTTGAGTTAATTTCTAGATCTTGAGAGGAGTGGCATGAGGGGTAGGATTAGTAGGTTGAGGGAGAGGAAGAAAATAGAGTTTTCGAGTATGGGAAAATAAAAAATGTTGTTTTTCCTTGGAAGATTTATTATCTTCCAACCAAGTTTGGGGGCATGCCATAAGGACCTAGGATTAGATTTCATTGTTTAGGCCACTGATAAAGCATTCCCGAAAGAAGGCATCAGTCATGCCCTCTGTTATGAAATCCAAGTACTCAAATGTTGTGATAAAGTCTTCCATGGTGCCAGATTGTTTCAACTTGGTCAAACAGACCAGATGGCATGTGTCAATGTCAAAGCGTTCATAAAATTTGACCACAAATTGTGTCCCAGCAACATACCCTTGGAGTGATTTTCTATCCCATTTCCATCATTGCCAACATTCATGATCCAGATAGAGAACATCGTAGTGAAATTTGTCCAAATCATCAGTGATTCCATGCAAGGAGAAGTAACGTTCCATTTGAGTGACCCAACCAATGAGATCCAATCCATCCAATTTGTTCACCTCCACTCTCGGAAGATGCAGATCACGATGAAGGGGGTTGGACTGAAAATTCTAGGAATTGGAGGAAGCAACACCTTCTGGGTTAAGTTGTTAAAATGAGGTAAGGTCTAATGGAACATTTAGTAATGCCATGATCTTGGTAGTAAAATATTCAATCTATTTGTTTGATGTGGGCATTTATGTCCTACTTCATTTCTTGTTTCATGTCTTTTATTTTGGCATCTATGGTGAAATGTATGGAGGAATTGATGGTGGTAATATTGGCATTGTTTTGTCTCATTTCATTCTGGGTCATGGAGGATCAGATGGAATGGAATTGAGGTAATTTTCAAGGTCTTGGTTGCGAGTGTGGGCCATGGTGAAAGGGAAACACAAGAATGGGGCAGGTGGGTCCGCATATAAAAGATGTTACTAGTGAAGGGTACCACTACAATCAGTGCAGACAAAGGAATCTAATGGAATAGGTGGGAAATAAGGGTGTCGAAAAGGGTGGGTGAGTCCAAGGAAAAAATTCTTACAAGTGATAGATACCACTGTGATCAGGGTGAAGAGAGGAAGCTAATGGGATAGGTACCAAATAAGGTTACTTGGAAGGGGGTCGGGTCCATGGAAAAAGGATTAAAAATGATAGGTATCATGACTATCAAGACGAAGAGAGGAATCCAATGGGATAGGTATTGAATAAGGGTGTCGATGAGACCACTATTTTTTTTTTGTTTTTTTGTTTAACTCCTACATAGTTATACTATGACATAAAGAATATTGCAGTGACAAATTGCCCAAATTGTTAATAGGAAAAATTGTGTAGGAATTTTGCAACTAGAATGTAAGAGGTAGGGTTTCATGAAAATATATCTCTTCTATTCCTTTTTTGTTATGTTCCTTTTCTAAGGATTAGGGTTTTTAGGGTTCCTATAGACAATGTTTTTCCCTATGTAAAATATCTTTGATATATGTGCGGGTTCAAATGATATTAATCGGCCCAATATCTTAGGGCACCAACTAAGGAGGCTCAACCATACCCTTAGCCATACTACCTAATTACCCATGTACTAGAGAGTATATTCCCAAGTGTTGTTATCATTGTCACTATAGTAATCAGGCAGTTGATCGGCTGATCTAGGGTTGGTTTCAAGAGACCTAGGGGATTCCCTACATACTTGATGGTAAGTGGGATGATGGTTGTGTATAGATCATGTCTGATGTGGTACTACTTGAAGGGGTACCAATAGGGGTTATATAGGTTTCCAACAAGGTGAAACATTTGTTTCAGGTAACCATGTGAAACCGTATGCATTTCCTATGTGTAGTCTTTCCCAATCAAAGTTTTACTCATTGAATGATAGATCTTCATGCTTTAAAGATGTCGACAGTACATGTCTCTACCCTAAAAACATTACCCACAATTCCTGCAGAGGAAATATCTCTAATACCACTTGTAAGGTACCAAATGTATTATAATATGCAGAAACAAAAATATTGTAGCAAGTACCATCAGAACAACAAAATATAGAGAATCACAACACCAAAATGATACCTTTATTGATAGAAATCCAAGTTCACTTGCCTCTTTGAGGGGGAAAACTCCAGCAAAGAAAAAATATATTAGAATAATTCTCAAAACTAGACTTTCTCATGCCTTCTACTCCTATTTATACCAATTCTATCTTCTAAGGAACATTCTAGAGGAAGATCTTTCTAGAAGCATAAGCTTCTATTAAGTCTTCTTTCATTATACTTGTTAACATTATCAAATATGCCTTATTAACTAATGTCAACCTTTATTGCATAGAAAATATTATTCTACTTGCATGCGGTGTTGACATTAACCAACCACTAACAACCATAAACTATACATAAATAGAAACCAACCACTAAGGGTTATCTCCAGAGCTTATTGCAGTAGAGATTAGATTAAAAGTGGAACTTCATGCTATCTAACACTTTCCAATGGATGAATTCCTAAACATAAAAGGGTCCCACACAACACTCGAGTGCTTCTTTGGACAACTCAACAATGTCTATTTATGCAAAAATAATAATGAAAAGTTAAAATGATGAAAAATAGTTAAAACTGATTTTGTTTAAATAATTGTATATATAATATTAAAATATTATATATAATAAATAAAAAGATTGCAAATACATAATAAGAAATTTTGAAGGTGTTGAATGAAATTGTATATATCATATGCAAATGAGTGAATAAGGTTTTTGTCCCAGAGGTGTAGATCAGTTGAGAATAGAGTGCAGTCTAGGTATGCCTAAAGGTTATAGTGGTAGCCCTCATAATCGACCCCGTGTCATGCAAATGCGATTCTCCCTAGTTTCTGATTTCACCAGATACAAAAAAAAGTGTAATAAAATATTTTAAGTATGAAATGAAATTATATATTTTAATTGAATAAATTACTTGAAAGTAATACACATTTTAAGATGTATTATTATACCTGCATCTAGTAGGATATATAGCAATCGATTCACAGTCAATGATCATTGACTTTAACTAAATTTTTCTAAATTTCCAAAGTTCTCATAATATTTAATCTAAAAATTATATATTAATTAAAACAAAAATTATCTATTAATTGAATTTTTGAAAACTTAAAATTGAGTTTAACTAAATTTTTCTAAATTTACAAAGTTCTCATAATATTTAAACAAAAATTATATATTAATTTAAACAAAAATTATATATTAATTGAATTTTTGAAAACTTAAAAAATAATTTTGAAATTTCCAAAATGATCATTTCTAATTTTTCTAATTTTTCATTGGTGAAAACCATTGACGTGACTATATTTCCCTGCTTGGATGTGACATTTAAAACAAAGAAATTAAAAAAAAAATGAAAAAACATAAAACCATAAAATTGACACGTATTTCTCATATCGTACGTTTGATAGAAAATTTTGAATCCTCTAACATCAACGTGTTTAATGCTCTGAACAATGTTGAATCCTCTAACATCAACGTGTTTAATGCTCTGAACAACCCTGAATCCTCTGACATCAACATGTTTAATGCTCTGAAAAGAATGTTTAATGCTCTGAACTTCTAACAGAGTAATATAGATGGATCTGGAAGCGCTGGAATTTTCACAAACCCAGGTTCGGTCCCAACCCCCTAATAATTTTTTAGGGTTACAACAATTAGGAATTAAATGCCAATTAAAATAATTGTAATATAGATAGATGTGGGTGCTCGAGAATTTTCACAAACCCAAGTTCGATGGAAACGCCCTAATATTTATTTACTCATACAACAATCAAGAATTAAATGCCAATACAAAAATCAAGAATTAAATGCCAATTAAAAGTATCATTATTAGTACATATCTACAATTTAAATAGATGTTTATTAAATCTATAATATTGATAAGCTAAATTAAAAAAATATTTAAAATTAATATACTAATATATATATATATAATTTTTATTTATTTAATTTTTATAATTCTTAAATTAAGACTTAGTATGAATATGTCATTAATATAGTAGGAGGATCCATTACTATATAAAAACAAGTCGTGGGCTATTCATTCTATGAAATGGAGTTCGATGGGACATCTCCGACACTAGGACCCCATCTCGTAGAACGAACAGTCGGTTGTCATCAAGAACCCATGTCCACAGAGCCCCACTCTGCCCGGGCCCACAACACCCCTCTACAGTGCCTGGTTCTGTTAGTCCCATCGTTGTAGTTGGACGTCCCCTCTAGCATTCAATGCAAGGTGGTGGATGGGCGTCTACTACAAAACTCCTCTCGCGCCCCTCCTCCCATGTTTCAAATCAGGACTGGATTTCTCTAGAACCATGCTCCCACTCTACAGAAACTGAACCAGCTCCTACCTAAAACAGACTCCATTATCCTACACCTGCACCTACTCCTATCATTTCATAATTATACATATACCAGGTTCATTTCCTAATCCCTTTGTAAATTTTACCTTACATACTTATTACTTTGTATTCGATCACATTTATGGACAAAAGTTTTGTTCTCTTTTCATCTTACTCTGTGTTGTTGACTCCTTACTGTCATATTCAAGCTCTCATAAATTGATCAACTAGACTGATCAAATTGATTTTAAATAGAGACAAATCATAAACTAGATTTGTCTTCTCATAAACTATATTGATCTGCTCGTAAACTGATCAACTAGACTAATATGATCATACCGGGAATAACACCTACTTTGTAAAGGACCAAAATAATCATGGATAGAGAACTCGAGATAAGACTTATTTTCATGAAAGTCAAGAGGGATTTTTCGAATTCATGGACATAGTTTCTAGATTTAAATGATATAACTAATAGAATTAATCATGGATTGAAAAATCTATCTCTGCACTTGTATTTCCAACCTTCTGGCTCATAGTTGGAATATTGTACATGGCTCCTGGACACATTGGTGGGAACCTCGATGGCCTTGCATGGAGAAAAAAAATAACACTTATTGCGACAGGTAGGGGGCATGGATCCAAGAGTGTCGATTGTGGTCACATGGAGAGAAATATTATTGTTCTGAGCTACCTTCACCATTACCATCATCTTCATCGATAATCCCCCACCAGTGGATTCCTTCAACAATTGGATCGACGAGTACAATGACCATGATTCTTAGAAAAAATTCCAAGAAGGCACAAGACATTAAAAATAACAAACAACAATATTCCAAAAAAAAATTCAAACATTTACCTGATCAGAAGCACCAAAAGTTGGAGCCTGCAAAGAGACCTTGTCCATTGTTCTCATGGGAGAAGCATCATGCTGATAATCTGGAGAATGGAAAACAAAAGAATTTATAGATAAACAACTGGTTG
>CBVK0100357887.1:0-12652 GCA_900067695.1 Picea abies | reverse complement strand
TATATATATATATATATATATATATATATATATATATATATATCGAATCCCGCGACATCCAAAACCCCTAATATATTGACCCAAATTATTCAACAACCCTAATTCCTTAATCAAAATTATAAAACCATCAACGAAAACCATGTGCCGAAAATCCATTAAAAACAGATGCGAAAAACACCATTTTTGGGGGAGGAATTGCGCTTGAACCCCCGCGTAAGGGGGCTCATGCCCTCATGCGAACCTCTCCAAAAGGGGGGCTCCACTTGTTGTGACCCACTGGGCAGGGGGGATGCGCCCCCCTACCTGTTGTGACCCACTGGGCAGGGGGGGATGCCAGGGGGGTCACCCCCTCCCTCGCACACTCGGTGCAACACAGACACTAAGTTTTGTCATGCAAAGAATATAACTGATACACAACATAATGTACTTGTGGTTTTGGCATTCAAAATCATGTATAGTATTGTCTTCTCATTATCCATGGTTTATGACGATAGTGAGGAGATTGGATGGGTTGGCATAAATATCAAAAGGATGAACTTTTGCATAATAGGACATTGGCAAAAGTCGATTCATGACTACTTCTTAAATTGATGCATTTTTAGATAATGATTGTTTTCCAAATGTTTGCAAATATCACCAAATGAATTGCATTTTATTGTATTTAGGTGTATTCCATGTGGCTATAATCATCATGGTAGGGGTCATTTCTCCAACGAGAACATCAACACTAACATTTTTACCCATTCAAGTATTGAGATTCAGAAGAGAAGGAGGGATTGAATGGAGGAAACCAACAAACAGACCTAATTAGCCTAAAATGAACAAACCAACAAGACCTTATTTCTCTTCAAACCTTAATGCACATTGTTGAACAAACCAACAAACCCTAATGTTCACATATTGATCATGTGAGCAATATTGTGAGAAGACTGGTTTTATTTTATACATGTTGGTTTCATTATAAAGTTGTGACTTATTTAGGTAGGTTGGATATGTTAGGTAGGATTATATGTTAGGTTTATAATATCGATATTGAACATCATCTTCATTCTCTTATCCATAATTTCATACTAATTATGATGTTTTCATATACAAGACATCATCATTTTATTGACCTTTACTTGAGAAGCAGACTGCAAGTAGGTATATGCTCTAATTTTGATGTTGATATAATTTAATCGATGTCTATACATGGCCAAGTCAATGTTTAGATGTGGATAAAATGACATGTATATGTGCATATATCAATTCTTTTAAAAAACATTTTAAAAACAATGTTTGTGATGAAAAAGTCAAATCACAAAACCCATCACAATTATACAATGTTTATAGGCATCAATATATTGATGCTAGTATATATTTTTGAACTTAAGAAGAATTTTGAGTAAAAAATGACACAAAGGGTTTTTGTTGAAATTAACATCATAATAAATGTTGTTTTTAACCCTAAATATATTAATTCTATGTTACTAGTTTTATGAATAAATATGCTTTTCTTCTTTGATTTGTTTTCATTTTTTTCAAATGCATAAATAACCAAATATTTTGAACTCATGAAAATCAAATATGGATAAAATTTTATCTTAATATTTTCATTTCAATCTTATGCATTCACAACTTATTTCCATTCCCTTCCATTTTACAAATTTTATTTTAGTTTCCTTATATAGAATCAAATAAAAGATGAATTTTTAAAAAACACCTAAGACGAATAAAACTTAAAAAGAATAAAAATATTGAGGAATAAATGGCCTTGAATCAAAAGACATATTATATATCCTTCTACTTAGTTTAGAGTCCTAGATCATACTTGTTGTGAAATCCAAAAGTGATCAAGGGGCTATAAATATTTAGGCGATGATATCTCAATTCCACTTGTTAGCCTCTCAAGTGTGTTCAAGATGTTAGATGCTTGAAATTCATTTCAAGTATTATTAGCTTATAACTCACCGATGGTATGACATTCATTGAACTAGGAGATATCAAAGGTTCAATTTTTATTTTTTTTGGGATTGAATGAAGAAATATCTTCAAAAATTTGTGAGAGAATGCCCTATGTACCAAAGAAACAAAGGAGAGTTGTCAATATTCCATTGTTTTTTTAACCCTTACACATCCTTGATCAAATACAAGAATAAATATCGATGAATTTGATGATGGTCCTACCAAAATTAGAAATGGAGGATGATATTTTTGTGGTGGTAAATAGACGCAATAATATGCACATTTACATGGAATCCAAAGTATAAAAATTACAATCTAAGAAGAAGATGTTTTTATGAAATAAATTAATAGGATCCATGACTTCTATAAGATGATAATAATATATAGAGGCCCTATATTCATATTTGTTTTTGGAAGGAGATATGGAAGCTATTCTTAAATAACCTTGGTAATGTTTCCCACTTATCATCCATAAACATATCTATATGTTTATGGATGCTATTGAAATTGAGATAGTGAAAAAAAATTTGGAGGCTTATCTTTACTGTTACGATTCATATAAACAATCTCAATGGGTCAACTAGATTCCTCTAGTATAATGTCTTGAGCACACACTTATATTGAGAGGGGAGGGGGGTGAATCAATATAAGACAATTTTTTACTTTTTCAAGCATTCAACAACCATAAGAAAACAATCACATATGATATCTATTAATTGTAGAACATGGAACACAATATTTACATGGAAACCCTTTCGGGAGAAAACCACAAAACTTCTATTTATAATTCTTTGTAGGCACCAACCTATTGTTACAAATATTTTTAGGCACCAACCTACTGGAGACACCAGTCTTCACTGGTACAAATCTTGGTAGGCACCAACCTACTCTTACATATCTTCATATACACCAATCTACTAGAGACACCAATCCCCATTGCTAAGCACCAACTTAGAAAGACACACCAATCCCCATTGCTAACCACCAAATTAGAAAGAGACACCAATCTCTTACAAATCTTCATAGACACCAATCCCCACCGCTAAGCACCAACTTAGAAAGAGACACTAATATATTTTTGTGAGATGCACCCACCTTCACCAAGCTTGCTTTCTATTTTTTCCTTCACCAATTCTGGTTGTTGCTTTTTCCTTTACCAGGTCTATTCACTACTTTTTCCTTCACTAGGTCTTCTCACTACTTCTTCCTTTACCATGTCTAACTAAAATTTGAATTTCCAAATGGAAACTTTCCCAAAGCTTGTTGTTTTGGGCCTCTTCCCAAGAACAAACTTGTACAACATGCCACGTATCCAATTTGAAAATATGATTATGAAATTTTTACCTGAGGTCCTTTTGTATGTCTCCTCTGTTCTCTAAAATATTTATAGTCTGAAGAGTCCCTGAAAATAAGTTATAGTGAAAATTCCAAACTGACCAATTTGAAACCAATCCTAGGACCATTCTGAAACCCTGACTTCCACAAAGAATATCTCAAAAAATATAACAAACTAACATCTAAAATGTTTACATGAGGTAATTTTGTATGTCTCCTCCATTCTATAAAAAATTCACAATCTGGAGAGTCTCAAAAAATAAGTTATAGTGAAAATGCCAAACTGACATGTTTGAGCTAATTTCACGAGCATTAAGGAACCCTAACTTCCACAGAGTATATATCAAAAAGTATAGCGAACCAACATCTGAAATTTTTACTTGAGGTAATTTTGTATGTATATGTTCTGTAAAATTTTTATAGTATGAATAGTCTCAGAAAATAAGTTATAGTGAAAATGCCCAACTGGCATGTTTGAAACTGATTTCAGGAGCATTCAAGAACCCTAACTTCCACAGAGCATATCTCAGAAATTACAGTGAAACAACATATGAAATTTTTATCTGAGGTAATTTTCTATGTTTCCTCTGTTCTTTGAAATTTTCGTAGTCTGAAGAGTCTCATAAAAGAATTTATAGTGAAAATTCCAAACCGACCTGTTTGAATTTGATTTCAGGAGCATCTAGGAACCCTAACTTCCATAGAGCATCTCTTTGAAAGTATATATTAAAAAAATATGGAAATTTTACCATATGTACCTAGAGATCTCTCCTTCATCTCTACAAAATTTCAAGGTCTGAAACATCCCATAAAATATGTTATAGTGAAAGTGACAGGATGATATGTTTGAAATTGATTTTAGGAGCATTTAGGAACCCTAACTTCCATAGGGAATATCTCCGAAATTTTAGTGAACCAACATCTGAAATTTTTTCCACATATACCTAGAGATATCACCTCCATCTCTACAACATTTCAAGGTCTGAAACATCCCATAAAAAAAATTACCACGAAAATTCCAAGATGACGTGAAACTGATTTCACAACTCTTCCCCTTTGGAATGATATTCAATCTTTGCCCATCCACTTCTTCAAATGTTTCTACATCTTGCACCACAACAATTTCTCTCAATAATATCACTTTTTATACTTTTTCTTAACCCTTCATGAAGGGACATGTCCATTAATTAAATAATTAAGTCACTTGTTTTATTTTACTTTTCCAAATACCATGGGAAAATGCCCAAAAACCACCTTTTCACTTTTTACTTTTTCACATGCACCCATTTTTTAATATACTCGTAAACCTATATATAAATCAATATTCAAAATGGTGTGTGTATTTTAATGCTATAATATGACATTAATGGAAACATTAATCCTTTGACATCAATGAAAATAATTCCAACAATCTCCCCCTTTATCATTGATGGCAATCCTACAATGAAACACATAGCCCACCAGGAATAGAAATAATTATCCCCATGTCTGCAACTCTTCTCCTATCTAAAACTCTCTTAGGAATAGAAAGAGTTTACCCCCTATATGCAAATCTCCCCCTTTTAAATCAATGGAAAATGGATGCTTCCCCTAAAATTGTGCTTCTCCTTAAACACTTAGTGTCTATATGAGATGGACATTACTCCCAATTGCATGTCCCTTAATTTATTTTTACTACAAAACCTGCTCAAATGTGATAAAGAAAAATTCCTGAAGAATTTTGAACATTGTTACCAACAACAAAAGATAATCGGTCTCTTTCAATCCAAATAGTCTCTGTATCCAACATAAGTAGTAGCATATCTCCAAAAATAGTTAGACATGGTTTAATTGGTCTCAAGAAACCCAATTTGATTCAACAAGAAATAATCAAGCAACAAGAATACATCAGTTGGGTTCACATATCAACAACTTCAAGTATTCCCCCCTTGATGGATCAATAAGTAGCAACAATATTTCTCGTCAAAAATTCTAGTCGATGGACAACCTAGCCAAAACTTAGTTGATGAATACTTAGCCGAAAATCCAGTTGATTGTCATGTTGAGTCGACCCTTGGTTGACCACTTCCAATATAATCATTAGTAAGTAGGAGGAACGTTGTACAATTGTACAACCGATGATACACAATGATATGAAGTCCTCAAACATCTAGTCAAATGATTCCATGACCATCCATCAATCCAACCACAATCTATCCTGGTAGTCAACATTGTTCCAAAATTATGTATGTCATGTCTCTTCTGCAAATATTTGAAAGCATGATTGAAATTCCTTTGATTTGTATGGTGAGGATGATGATAGGGAATATATTTTTTTGTTGGTTGATCAGGGGAAGTAGGCTCAGGGTCAGGTTCACTTATAGGAGTAGGAAAAACCATGATATCACCAACATTTTCATTTGTAACATCAAGCTCAAATTCTGGCATGTGGGGAACATGAAACACATTAGTATTTTCAACACAATCAATTGCAGGTTGCTCTTCTGGAAAACCAATCTGAACTCCACCTATAACAAATAAAACTTCCCTGGTTGTAGCAAGTCCAGATGTAGGTAGGGAGGTAACAACAACATGATATCCAAGACTAGTCTTAATGAATGGATACCTTTGACAATTGATTATTTTGTCTAAGGTTTCAGTACTCTTTTCAAACTTCAAGATTCTATTCAAATTAATATTTTTTTTCTCCAGTTCCTTTCTTAAGGAAACAATTTCAAATTCTAGCTCTTGACAATTTTCTTCCTTTTCCTTCAGTTGGATTCTCACCACTTCTTCTATCCTTCTTGCCTCTTCTAATTGAACCTTTAGATTCATGATAATCTTTTATATTTCTTCAAGGCTCTGTGACATTTTGGTTTTTGAATTACGATCCTCTTCTTCATATTTATGCATCCATTCCTTTTGTTTCAAATGATTTTTCCTAAGATTCTTTATTTCACTTAAGGCACACATGAGTTCTTCTTCAAGATCCACTTCACCATATGTTTTGACATTTTCCCATTCTTTTGAATTCATCGTTTCCTTCCCTTTGTCTTCATTAATATCTGTTTCGATTTCCATAAAGAGAGTTTCTTCTCTATCATTATCGAAATTGGTTTCACTTCTTTCTTTAGATGAGTCACTAACTCCTTTTGAGTAGAGATTCTTCTTTTTCTTATAAGAGTTATTCTTCTTTTCATGTTTGTCCTGTTTGCATTTCTTTTGATGATATTTTCTCCCTTTATTTATGTTATGTTATTTTTCGTCATCACTACTTTCATTCTTTGCATATGGACACTTAGCAACAAAATGTCCTACTTTTCCACAATTAAATAATTTAAAGGCTAGCTTATCTTTGTATTTCCTAGATCCCTTTTGAGTTTTCTCACAATATGTGCTTCCTCCGTGTTTGACTCACAGCTGGAAAAATTGCTTGACTTGTGTTCTTTGTCTTTTTTAGGCTTTTAAGGTTTCTTCTCTTTTTATGGATTTTCTTTCTCTATCATCATTTCATATTCCATGAGGATTCCATTCAATTCATCAATTGTGAATGAATCAAGATCCTTCATTTCTTCAATGGTGGAAACTTTGACATCAAATATTAAGGGGAGTGACCTTAACACATTTTGTACAATAATTAGTTCTTCAACTTTTTCATCAAGTCCTCTAATGGCATTGACAATTTAATCCACATGAAGGAGATAGGATGCAACATTTTATTCAACTTTCATTTTCAGTGATTTGGGAATTTATGTGAGATCTTACGCTTCAAAAATTCTACGATGAGGATTTTTTACTAACGCTTAATCAAATGTGAACATGAGAAAATAATCATTAAGCATTGCATATGAACATGAGAAAAAATTTCATAATTATGTGCATATGTATAATTAAATATCTACTTAACCAAGCGAGAATGCAATCAAAACTCACACATATAATTTTACACCCATGTGTTAACATATTTCACCATACTTTGTTCTACATCTTCAGATCCACTTGGAATATGAATCATTGTGTTGTCCTTCCTTTAGCCAGGGAAGAAACCTTCTCACAAAATGTGGTACACACTTCTTACATGGCTAGAAAATCCAGAGCAACCTTCTCTTATACAAAGAGAACTTAAGTCTCTCACATAAGTGACATTTATTCATACACCAGAAGGAATACATTCCTCACCATGCAAATATCCCTTTCCAGGGGGCCTAAAGGGGCCTCCTCCACAATGCTTACATAAGGAATTTATATAGTTTCTCTCTCTCCATAATTCAAGGAGACAAGATCCACAAATTTGGGATCTAAATAACAACTCAAGGACAAAAATGAGAAAGCAACTCAACCAACCTATAAAACCCTTAACTTCCCATGAGACTAGGAAACCACTTGTGATAAAATGAGGAAGAATCCCAAACCAACTCATGAGATTCTCATCCTCTTCTTGAGAATAGAAAAACTAGTTGTGAGGTGGATTCTCACACAAAACTAATTTCCCCTTAAAACTATGAAACTAATTTGTGAGGTGGATTCTCACACAACTAATTTCCCCTTTTTACAAATGAAATGAAAAATACATGAGTAATTCCACTCACTCCAAGTATTAATCATTTTTGAATGAATAACACATGATCTTCTCACACTCATTTAAAGAATCAATCATTTTTACAATTTAAAATGGGGCATTAATAATTCTTTTAAACTTTGTCACCTATCATCAATCAACAATTTAATGATATTCTCCACGGTGTGAAAAGTATTGAATCCTTATGTGGAGATCATTCTGGATCATTCAAACTATTGAAATGTATTCTATGAGTTTGGATATTTGCCTTCTTAACCTTCTCATCACCTTAATAGATATTTTGAATCTTGTCCCAAATTTATTTTGTCGATCCACAATGCATCACCTTGACAAAATCAGATTATGATAAACCACACAAGATGGTATTCATGGATTTTGCATTATTTTCACTAGGTTTCTTCTGATCCACATCTATTGGTGGATTTTTTGGGTCTATATAACCAATCACGACTAATTTCCAAATATCAAAACCAAGTGTAACAACCCTATTTCCACCAACTTGTAATTATTCGTGATTAATAATTTCCATACCATGGCATTCAAACAATGTATTATTATTTAATTTTAAAATGCCAATAGCTAACTATGGGGGTGAAGCCTTGAGTACTGGCCATGATAACACTAGAGGAAAGAGTGAAGGAACATAGAGAAGGGTTCATCTTGTTAATATGACCCAATCCTCCTTTCTAAAATATTTGATTTGAAATAAAAAGCCTTAACTTGATCCCAGGGAAAAATAAGTTAATGAGAAAAGGATTGGTGGTTGAGAAACCAACCACCCCAATGAATGGAAGCATGGAGGGATTAGCTGAGACAATAGGAAGTTTTCAGCCAAAGGTACCCAGTGTACCATTCCATAACCCTCGAGGTTGACTCGAGTTCCTTCTGACAGAAGGAATGGGACAGGTTGAGAACTTTCCATATTTCATGCAGGAGACACACAATAAGATAGGAAAAAGAATGCATGAGTGTGTGCAGGAGGAGCATGCCTGGAAGGATGGCCTTAGAGGATGGAGGAAAAATTGTGCAATATAGATATGCATAGGAGAATAACTCAAGGAGAATTTGAGCATCGAAGGAAGAAATATACTGCGAAAGAATTCACGATGGAGTGTAGAAAATTACTTGATGATATCATGGCTTGGCATAGGGGTGTCCTGCAGCTGAAGTGACTGAGCATGCAGAGCCTATAGTTGGGTGGAGAGGCGAACACCCATAGTCATTTGGTAAGCTATCATGTCCATAAATCAGATAAGTATATCTTCACTCCATGTAATTAAATGGAGATAAAGGATTGATGCATTTGATTGTGTGTAATTGTGTATACCTAGTCAATGGTGTTGATATTGTTCTATTGGAAGTCATTCTACTCGCATAATAATATGCCTAAATTGAATTGTATCTATATTGCGTGTATGAGCAGGAGGACCCTATGTTTTATCTTAATTGATTAAAGAAATAGTACAATCAATTTCCTCTTGTGAATATAACCCTAGATATATCAATATGTTTGTGCCTCATAGATGCGTAGCAAAGTATTGTTGCAGTGTGATGCCTGCGAAAATAAAAGAGGTTAGAAAGTTAAGAAATGAATAATAATTTCCAAAAGGAATGGGATATTATAATAATAGCATGTTGAAGGCCCAAGAAGGAAGATAGACCTTGTGTCATTAACCTCTCCTTTTTATGAATAGTTGTGTGGAATGAAATCCTCATTTGGGTGAATAAGTATCAAGGCTTATTGCTTGCTGGAAGAATGGAGGAAGAAATGTCGTGTAACCTGGGAAGTTTTATGTGCAGTTTGGAGAGCTTTAAAGCTCTATGAAAGTATCCTTATTGGAATGGAAATTCTACTGGATGCATATATTCACCCAAGTGGTGAAGAGAGAATGCATTAGTCAATTTAGAGAAGAAATACAAATATTTGAAGGCCTAGTAAGCCTTAGAAAATACCTGGAAGAAATCCCTAAAATGCTAAGTCCTGAATCAGACTGATAACCTAGAGAAAAAACCCATGTTTTGAGCCTGAAAGAATCGTAGTCGTTGGATCAACACAACGAATATATCCCGACCCTTCATTGAAGTAGGCTATGATTCCTAGAGAGGTTGTATTATGAGTCAATAATAGTCATTGATCTATCTTGGGATTGAGTTATGAGATGATCTCGACCGTTAGTTAGAATTGGTAGTCAAAGTGACAAGAATGTCGGTGTGTCGACCAACACATCTTTAAGGATAATACGTGTCAGTACCTAATTTTTCAAAGGGTTGAGGATGGGCCCCTATTGGAATAAATCATTTGGAAGGTCACCTTGATCACAGACCATTGGATTTGCAGGTGGATAGATCTCTATAATTAATTGGAGTGGTCGAGTGCGAGGTCAATAGGGGACTCCGACGGAGGAGATCTATACCGTATATTGGTGAAAATTTGAGAAGAAATAGCAGTCGCCTGTCAAAGGAGGGATTTAAGAGGTCTAGATAAAGGGATGATGACATCATGTTTACAAGGATGGCAGCGTGGAAACTAACATGTCTTGAGAGGAGACATGCATTGATAGTTGATTGGTTGACGGAACAAAAGTAGGCTAGTTAGGTGAGAAAGCCTCTAAGTTGTTTCCCTAAATATTAGTCGTGGATCATGGTGCGGTGATTAGATCTCCATTTTCCATTGGAAAGGCCTGTAATAGTGGTTAGAGTCACTGAAACAAGTGAATTCCGATGGGAGGGACTCCAATAAATGATATGGATTGTTGATCAGAATGGAGGAAAGATCAAACCTCTGTCGTATATCAAAGGAGTGGGTCCTGCTTAAGCATATAAAAAAGGTGAGTAGTACCATGGTGACATCATATTGATGAGGGGTGCCAACATGTCCCATAGGTAGACACGTGTCGACTTGTAATTTGTAGAGAGGATTGGCCATGATCCCCTATTTGTTTTAAGTCCAGGGATAAGTGCCTTAATATTAACCATCATATTTTTAGGTTGGAAAGATCTAGACCATTCTTTGGAGGGGCACTAGTTAGAGTGATTTGAAGAGAGGCACTCTAGTGAGAGACCATGGAGAGAGAGCAAGGGTCATCAATCAGTCAGAGAGTAACCTCAATCAATGATAGTCGTTGGATCCAAAGAGGTTGGACTTCGACGGGAGGTACTCCAAGGGATGACATTGACCATAGATCAGTGAGAAGGGAAGATCAAATCCTAGTCGTTGATTTTGGTTATAACCATGTGAGTAGAGGAGGACACATGCCAATGATGTGACCCCATCTAATGTGCAATGAACCAGTGTCAATGTCTGAGTGGAGAAATTTATGCCTGATGATGATGTGTCACACGGGGATTGTTCCACATGTTAGGTAGGTGTTGTTAGCACATAAAATTGTCATGGGTCATATGTAGTTATTGTTAAAACCTAGGTATACACCTTTGTTGAGTCTCTCTCTCTTTTCTTCATACCTTCCTATAAGTTTTTCCTCTTTTGGTTGATAAAGACATGCCGGTCAAGTATGTTGTATGCGCAGGGAAAAACTATTAGCAAAATGCAACATTCAAAGCAGTCCATTTCGGGCTTGAAATACAAGCAAACAACGAGTTCAATTTTCAGCCGTAAGATCTAAGCGATAGAAATATCAGTCGTCAGATCAAGAAAAGATTGAGTCATGACCATTAGATATCATTGGAGAGAGATCGACGATGAGGAGGCATTGTGGGGATCGAGAAGTAAATTAAAGTTTCTGCAAGTTGTGAGACCACAATCGCTCAAGATTGTTAATCTTTCTAGATCAACAGATCAATGATGCATATCGATCTCACTATGAACAAGCATATTCACATTGCGGGGATCGAGAAGGAAATTAAAGTTTGTGCAAGTGGTGAGACCAGAATCGCTTAGTATCATTGATATTCAAGAAAGGGACACATGTTAGGCGATTTCATACTCCGGGAGGAAGCAAGAAGAAGTTGAGTGAGTAAAGGACTCCCGAAATCCCGAAGCCTGGATTTCATCTGGACCGTCCATCAATGAGGACACGCGGCGCCATATCTCTCACATTGGAGACTTAGCACTCCAGAAGGTTTGTGGAGTGAAGGACTAGAGAAATAATTTCTTGAAGTTCCAAAGTAAATCTTGGCTGTCCAAATCAAGAGGCCACATGCAGGAAGATCTAACACTTCAGAAATACGACACTTCGAAGGATTGCGCGAGCAACCAGAAGAAAACTCTTGAAGCCCGAACTCCTGAAGTAAATCTCAATCGTCCAAATCAAGAGGCCACATGCAGGCAGATCTAACACTTTGGAAATACGACACTTCAGAGGATTGCACAAGCAAGCAGAAGAAAAATCTCGAAGCCCAAACTCTGGAAGTAAATCTTGGTCATCCAAATCAAGAGGCCACATGCAGGTAGATCTAAAACTTTGGAGATCGTGCGAGAAAGCTGAAGAAAACTCCTGAAGCCCAAAATCCCGAAGTGAATCTCGGCCGTCCAAAAAAAGAGGACACATGGAGGTATATATCTCACTTCAGAGATAAGACACTCCAGAGGATTGTAAGAACTATGCATTGAAAAGGCCCGAATTCCGAACTCCTAAAGTAATTGTGGACTGTTGATTTCGAATCAACAAGGACTATAGATATTTTGGTTTTATGCACAGGAAAAAGGGTCCATCCAAGAGAAACATGTGGCAACAAAAGCAGAGCGTTCCCATATCACGGATTACATCAAGATCGACGACCACACTTCATTGCGGGGACAAAAAGTGCTCGAACGTTAAAATCTTAGAGCGGTCCCACAATCGAAACCATGGTATA
>CBVK0100357886.1:0-12652 GCA_900067695.1 Picea abies | reverse complement strand
CTCACGTCTGCCTCTTTCCGTCGAAAGCTATGGAAATCCAACAAGAAGGCCAAGCAATTGGTCTTAGGTAATGAAGTGGGATTAGAAGACACATGTAGAATGGAACTATGCTCTCTAGTAGGTCGTTTATCTTATAAGTCTCTAAGCAAAGGTTCTCTTGAGGATTGGATAAAATGCCAATGGGTTCCTCACCTTGGTTATTATACTGAGGTTATATATGTCACAAAAGGTTGGTTTAGGTTTATCTAAAATTCCCCTGAGGATGCAACCCTCTTATTGGGCTCGCTTTGGGTTTTGGGGGGAAGTAGTCTTATGCTAAAACGTTGGAGAATTTCTTTCAATCCTGATACATAGTTCTTTTAGTTCAAACATCTCTGGGTACTCTTACCGGGCCTCCCACTATATTTTTGGAATGAAGGAGCCTTACAGGCCATTGTCGATACTTTGGGGAGATTCATTGCACTGGAATCCAAAGAACTTAGTTCCCCGATGCGAAAAATGGGTAGAGTTATTGTGGAGATGGACATTTTCAGTGGTTTTCCAAGAACTATTGATATAGAATGGAAAGGATGAAAGATAGCTCAGCCTTTGGATTATCTTGGTATGCCCTTCTATTGCAACCTATATCGTCAATCGGGTCACCTTCATCATGACTATAAGGGGAATTTCCTGAAGGATCTATCTGAAGAATATGAACTACAGAGGAGTCCTCCAACTTATATTGAAGTTGATGCTTATTTAGATTTATTGCATGAAATCTTGGGAGTCTCTTCCTCTTCTCATCTTGAGCCTGACTCTTGCCTCACTGGTAAGTTGCAAGCTCTCTATCCTCTTTTGTTTAAATCCCTATCCTATGAGGAGAAGGAGGTCATCAGTAATTCAAAATGGTTATTGGCTAACACACTTTCGAAGACAGCCAATCCCAGGCAGGTTCTTTTACCCTCATAACCCCCTCTCTCCAATATTCCTTCTTCCTCCACTATTAACCCTCTTGTTGATTCTCCTCTTCCTAGTTTATCCTCCCACCCCGATTCACCAGTATTCACCAGTATGAAACCTCCTTCTCATCCCAGGAGTCCCTCCCTTCCTACCATTACGAAAGACACTCCTTTATCCAAAACTCTTTCTTCTTTGAACCAACATTTTGTCTCACTGTCGCCTCCTCCTCCTCTGTGCAGTTCGGGTCCTTCACTTTCTCCCTTATCCATTAGTAATCCCATGCCCTCATACTCCTCCTTGGACGACATGGTCAGACTCCCTCTGATTCTACCAAGATAAAAAGAGGCAAAGGAGGATGACTCTAGTCTCTCTGCAACCCTTGATTCCCTAGTACCTAGCCTTATTGTGACCCGAATCCCTCAGCCACTACCTATCTTCCTAGGAAAGAAAGTCATAGACCCAAACTTAGATATTGGCTCCTCCTCCTCTCAGCATTCAAGCAAGCGGGGTGTTACACATCAAAATTACTCATTGCAATGATGGCTAGTGTCTTCATTATAAATATTGCAAGTGTCGCATATTGGTCACAAGTGTCGCAAACATAATACTACCTATGTTGTCTCTCTAATGACATTGTAAAGACACTAAGACATCTCAAAGACTAGTTTTGAAGAAAGAAAATCAATTGATAGAGAAGTACAAATCTTGTGCCACTGAAAAAACCACTAAAATATCAATTTTGGGAGGGAGTGCTCCCCTACCTACTGATAGGGAGTGTTGGTGCTCTGTACTCCCTTTTAGGGGAGTGTTCCGTCACTCTGTGCCCCTTTTGAGGGAGTGCTAGCCGTTTTTGGGCAAGATTTAGTTTGTTGGAAGAAATCGAGGGACAATCCCCTCAATATCTAAAGGTAGTTGGGTTTGAATCTTGGGTCAAGGCATGATCTTAGGTGAGATCCACAACTGAAGGAGAGGAATCCTCAACTTACCCCAAAGATCTCTCAAGTGGTTGGGCCTCTCAAATATTATATAAGGAGGCCTTCTCATGGTGAAAAAAGGGGACATGATAGAGATTGATACCAAACTTATGATCTCATGAGAGGTATTGACAGAGAAAATGAAGATTGAGAATTACACCAAACTTATGATCCCACAAGTAAGATGCCATCAAATAAATCAATGTAGATTACTTGAGAAAAGGGGTTGGACAAGGAGAACTGGAAGAAGCCGTTTCACCTTCATCAAAGGATTGTAAGTGCTTTTACTTGTTCTTATCAATATATCAATGCTTGGCCTGCTTCTTTCAAACTTATGTTCATTCCACATGAGTTTGTCTTCAATAGATAGACCTATATTTGAGCTAATCTCAGTAGAATAGGAAGTTCTTTGTACCTTTGTTTCACAAGACATATCAAGGAGCTCAAGATCGAAGCTCAGCTTGGACTTTACAAGGGACAAACGTCATTAACAAGGTACATATCTCTCTTGTTCTTCCTCACATATTAGCTTGTTTAGATCTAAAAGAATGTCAGTGTCCATAATGGTTTTTTATGTCTTAGAGTTAAGGGTCTAGCTCTCAAGAGGAAATCCACTTGTCCACAGGGGGGTTCTCCTGTAATAGAAATTGGCGACTCCACTGGGGAGAAGCTCTGATTTTTTGTTTTCTTTCACAAATATTGTTTTGTTCCTTTACCCATTTCTTGACCTTGTCCATACTATTTTGATTCTTAGATCTATTTGATTGCCTCTTTGTTTCATCATTTTTACCTTGATTTACTGAGCTTGCTTGGAATTTTGGTTTTCTGAGTTTTGAGAGCAGAGCGCTCCCCCTCTATTGTTGTTAGAGCACTAGCGCTCTCCATTTTCCTTACATAGAGCACTGGAATGCTTTGGTGCCCCTTACACCAGAGCGCTACCCCTTTCTGTGAGAAATTCTCTAGAATTTTCATCTTCTGAAGTTGTTTCTTCATTTTGGCTTTGGCTCAGAAGTTTCATCCTCTCAGTTCATCTTGGTATTGGCTTTCAACCACCCTATTTTCTAAGGATTGATATCTTCTTGTTTGAGATTTTGACATTTTCTTTCCTTGCTTTGAAGTCACTCTTCATCTTTATTGATTTAGAGGTGTCTTGTTTCTTTCTTCTCATCTTTCTGATTCAGTGGAAACCTTTGTGAGGAATTTCAAAGATCTGTGTATCATCCCATTTGATCTTTAATGTCTTTTTTCCTGAGCCTTTTTCAAACTTTTGAGTTTTCGGTTTCATTTTGTAAATTTTGTAATCTTTGTCTTGCTTGTTAATCATAACAAGAGTGTGTCTTTGTTTGTGAAAAGTTTTCTTCTGATTGTATGAACCTTTTTTATCTTGAAATCTGAATGACATTAGAAGTTTTGCATCAAAATTGATAATCATTCATGTACAAAGTAGAAGGATATTTTTATGATTGTTTTTTTTTATGTTAGAAAGGAACTCTTATGAGATTTTTCTCTTTACACTGAGTTTGACTGAGAAACAAATTGATTGAGGACATTGCATTTTAGTGTTTGATAGTGAAAACAACTTTCCTCCTTCCCTTAGATAGACATTCATTGAAAGAAAATACCGCTTATCATTTCTTATGCATGTTTTGGGAATAGTCATGATATCATCAATTTTCACACTCATACACCTCTGAGTAAACAACAACCCTAAAATCAAGCGCTAAACTAAAAATTGATTAGACATTTTTATATTTTCCAGTAGCAAACCTACATTATATTAGGTGTAGGGCTTTGGAATAGGTGTTAAATATAACTTTCCAAAGCCGCAAACAAACATAGGATTTTGTGTGAGGGAGCGGTGAAATCCAGTTGCTACATTTTGTCCTGGGAAGCCCTTTTCACACAAGGGTCAATCACGAGGTCGCATTAAGACTGATAGAGTTACTCACCCTGCTCTGTTGGTATTGGTGTAGAGATTGTGCGTATTATGGGGGTCTCTTGAAGGTATACCCACAATGATGAGTGGAATTCTCTCAAGTTGATTTCGAGTTAGATACCCTGCCTTGCACATGGATCAGACTATCGACTGTTTCCCCAGGAATCATTGTTATAGTTGGTAACCTTAGTGACCTATATCTTTAGGGTCTTTACACAAGGTGATTGTGGAGGGGAAAGTCTTCACAGTACCTGGAATCGATGTTGGCCAGACTCACTCAGGATCTTTGGAGGGTATACCCACAATTATGTGTGGGAGATTGCACCAGGGTGTAAGTCCATTAAGCAGATCGTCAACATAACTTTTCCACCCGCTCTATATCATCCCCTTTTTACTTTGGTCCCGCGACATTGGATTTCATCATCCACTGGTGTGCTCATCATGAGAAGGTTTTGTTTGCTTGCTTGCTTACTAGATTTTTAGTGCGTGTTGTTTTTTTTACTTAGTAGACCTTAGATTGAGTTAGTGTTAATGGCATCAACTCCTTGGAGTACCAATGGAGGAACCTTTCACCTTTCCTTCTTTTGGAAACTTTGGTCCTCCATACATTGCCACATTGACTCTTCCAGGACTCACCATCGGATTACCGATTTGTTTATCCCCCACTCCGATGATCTCGAATCCTCCCAGTGCTTCAGCTGCACCTAACACTTTGAGTATCAGCAGACCACCAACACATCAACCTCATGTTGACCTTTCTCCTTCTTTGCCCACCAGGTCTCATTCCATTTCTCCTTCTTCGCCTAGTGAAATCTCTCAAGCGAGTAGCCATATTGATAAGAAGAAGAAGAAATGGAAAGGGAAGAAGAAGAACCAAAAAGGGACCAAGTGTCCAACCACATCAAATGTTGGATCTAAGCAACTAGCTACCGTTAATAGTACTGGGAGTGTTGATGAGGTAGATAAGATTCAAATGAAGAATCCTAAACCCAAATTCCCTTGCAGTCTTTGTAAGGGTGACCATGTTCTGAGGGATTTCCTTGGTATTCTCATGGTCTTAGAAATGTGGCCTTCCACGTCATCGGCCCTGTCGGTTATGTTGGTGATACCCCATCGACTAGTGATGTTAATGTTGGTAAGAATAAGACAACTATCAAATTCCCTTGCATGTTATGCAAAGCTGATCATTATTCTCACCTTTGTCCTCGTATGAATGAGGCTTCTTCTCTTTTGGAAAATATTCAACTTTCGAAAGGTTATCATAAGCTTTCTCCCAACCCATCATTAGTTGATGGACTAGTCAATTTGGTTCCATCCCCACTCAATCCGGTTGATCAGGTGGTCAATCTAGTTTCATCCTCAGTTGAACCACTCACCAAAGTGGCTGATCTAGTTCTGTCATCGATCAACCCCACTTTTCATCTGGGAAGTGAAACCCAAGTGACTGATCCAATCCCGTCATTGGTCAGTCCCACCCTTCATTCGAAGAGTGTCAAAGTGGTCGACTTGACTCCGCCATTGGTCAATCCCACTCCTCCTTTGAGAAGTGTCAAAGTGGTTGCTCCAGTTACTTCATCGGTCAATACCACTCCTCCTCTGATGAGTGCTAAAGTGACTGATCCAATCCCTTCATTAGTTAGTCCCACCCTTCATCCGAAGAATGCCAAAGTGGTTTCTCCGGTTAGATCATCAGTCAATCCCCCTCTTCCTTCGAAGAGTGCCAAGGTGGTCGATCTGATCTCATCATTGATCGATCCTACTCTCCCGCTAGAGAGTAAACTCGATTATGCCCATGTTTTTCTCATTGAAACAAGATCTACCGTGTCGGAGGGCATTCCTCCTTCTCCTGCAAAAACCCTTCCAAGTAATGAGGCCATACATTTTGATTGGGGTGTGCTAACTAGACCTCGTCTTCCCTCTCACATTCCTTTCAAGATTCTGGTAAACTTTTATGGTCGGGATATTCCTCATATGCTGATAGATGAAGGTTCATCCATTAGCATTTTGTCCTCTATTGCTTGGAAATCTTTGGGTTATCCTAAGCTTGTGTCGATTACCCAGACTTTGTTCGTTTTTAACAGAAGAACCAGTCACCCTTTAGGGATCCTTCCTCAGTTTCCCATAACTTTGGGAGGGAAAACAATCTTTATTGATGTTATCATAGTACATGACCCCTTGGATTTCGATATACTCCTTGGGAAAGATTATGTATATGCCATGAAAGCTATTATTTCCACTCTTTTTTCATGTGATATCTTTTTCGCACGATGGAAGAATGGTGACTATTGATCAACTTTCGTTTGTTGGCCCTGACTTGACCATCAATGTCGTGACCTACCTAAATGGGCCTTATATGTAGTCGGTATCACCCCTACCATAGGTCAATTATGTGGCATTGTCTCCCATGCCTTCAATTGTTGATGAAGATGACTTGGATCCGGTAGTTGACATGGTCATCTCTTCAGTAGGGCTTTCGAAACCTAATCTCCTTACCCCTATCATGGACCTCGACATGTGTTCCTTCTAGAGAATTCGTCTTCCATCCAGTGAAGATCTCTTGGAAGCCATGACTGGGTTTTGTCCCTTGACATGGTGTCCTTATAGAGCCTTATCCTCTTGGAAGCCTTGATCAAGAAGAGGCTACAAGCATAGTTTTGCTTCTCTTTGCCAAGCTCGTGAAACAATGAAACAGAAGTTACGAGCATAGTTTCTCCTCTCTGTAGAAAGCTCATTAAAAAATGAAACAAAGGTTATGAGCATAGTTTCTCCTCTCTGTAGAAAGATCGTTAAAAAATGAAACATAAGTTATGAGCATAGTTTCTCCTCTCCGTAGCAATCTCATTAAAAAATGAAACAGATATTACGAGCAGAGTTTCTCCTCTCTGTAGCAAGCTTGTTAAAAAATGAAACAGAAGTCACGAGCATAGTTTTCTCCTCCCTGTGGTAAGCTCGTTTAAAAATGAAATATAAGTTATCAGCATAGTTTTCCTCTCTGTGGAAAACTCATTAAAAAATGAATCAAAGGCCATGAGCATAGTTTTTCTCTCTGTAGCAAGTTCATTAAAAAATGAAATAGAGATCTGGGGATTAAACCCAGAGCCTTGAGCATAGTTTTCCTCTCTGTAGCAAGCTCGTTAAAAAATGAAACAAAAATCTCGGGATTGAACCCAGAGCCTTGAGAATAGTTCTTTTCTTGTGTCAAGCTCGTTAAAAAATGAAACAATCACCTCTCCTGTCAGGTCAAGTCTTTCACCATATCTCGTAGATGTTGAGTCAAGTCTTTCGTTAGATCTCATATTTGAACCTTATTTTCATCCACCTATATCGTTTTTCTCCATATAGTACATAAATTGGTGACAACCTCAAAGTCAGTGAATGAATTGAATCTTGGGGGGCATGTCTCCAGCCTTTGATGATCATTCTAGAGTTAAGCCACTAGCTTTCAAGCTGGGGGCAAAGTACCGAGCTTAGTCTTTGTTCTTTCTCGTGCTTGAAAAAACATGGCAATGTAACCGAGTAGACTTTTATCACTTTTTCAGACTCGTAAAGGTTATATGAAAAAGGAACCCCCTGGAGTATTCTTTAAACTCTTTTCAGACTCTCTAAAAGTGAAAAGATTGTCGAGTGATCTTGCTTCCTTTCCCACTCGTTAAAAGGTTTTAAAGGGTATCTTTCGAGTGATAATTTATCTCTTTTTCAGCCTCACGAGACTAACATTACGAAAAAGGAAAACATTGGAGTCATCTTTAAGTTGTTTTCAGACTCTCTAAATATGAAAAACCACCGAGTTTACCTTCTTTGGACTCGTTAAACAATCATACATTGAAGGGCCCATACGGGACCGAACCCTTACTTCTTCCAGTTCATTAAACAAAGGAAGAGGGAATTACCGAAGGTGAGTTATATCGAGCATGTGTTACCCTCCTCGAGATCGTTAAACCAAAAAGAGGTACTCATCTATCTAGATGGGGCAAAAATTGAAAGAAGCAAGCCGAGCAGTTTCTAAGAACTTCACTACTATCCTTACAGTCACCCTTGAACACAAAATTTTATCTTTGCACGCATTTCAATCCATTGAACCTCTGCATTGAACTAATCCTTTGAGTTTCCTCACTCCTTTGGGTCACCCGACGTAAATTCACAACATCCATTGCATTATCAAGTGTTGGTCCATGTCAAGTTTATGTCGTTATGCCTCAGTGTTCAAGGGAAGTATCTGCCTCAAGAGTCAGCCATCACAAATATCTTGTTTCAATACCTATGTTAGTACATGTTCATTTAATCCACCAATTACATCTCTGTGTCTATTTCGTGTCGTTGATGGGGGATACATCAAGGCCCTCCGATGAGTCTATTTCTGTCGACTTGAACACATTATCTAAGAGCTAGACTTAGAAACCAGTTAGTACTTTGGGACCTGCATGCCTCAATGGCAGGCCTCCTCATGTCCGAAAATAGGTTTACATCATTGACCTCTAATCGGATGATTCCACAGATGTTCAAATTCATCTCATCTATTCACATTCACTGGAATGTACTAGGGTACCTTGGGAATCATTGACATCAATGGTGATTTCCCTCGCACTTGTTAACCGTTTACATCATTGACCGATAATCAAGTGGTTTCTGCCATGTTAAACATTAGGACATCAATTCACATGGTTAGAATTGTATTGCATCAATATCGGTAAGAAGACCCTGGGTTGATTGATCACTCTGATATATACTTTGCCCAGGTTGCGACAGATTTTCTTTTGCAGATTGACACATATACTATTACATAGATCCACTTTGTATTGGTCTATGGATATGTCTTATCATCTCATAAATCCATTGTGTATTGCTTGTGGCTACGATCAGTTCATGTCATGGAAGTATGGATCCACATTGTATCTTTGGTGGCTATACTCTTCAGTCAATATAATTATGGATTCCCAGTGTATTCTATGGTGGCCATATCTAAAAAGTCTTTATCACTCAAGCATAGGTATGCCTACCTTGGGTTTGAAACATGTCATAATATTTGTTTGATGGTTTTGTGTAGCTTCTACCGGGTTCTCCACATCCATACCCTTCCTCGAAAAAGTCTACAAAGTACTTCATTCATCATCGTCTTCTGACTTCGCACTTTGGGGGGAAATCTATTACACATCAAAATTACTCATTGGAATGATGGCTAGTGTCGTCATTATAAATATTACAAGTGTCGCAAACATCATACTACCTATGTTGTCTCTCTAACGACATCATAAGGACACTAAGACACCTCAAATACTAGTTTTGAAGAAAGAAAATCAATTGACAGAGAAGTACAAACCTTGTTCCACTGAAAAAGCCACTAAAATATCAATTTTGGGAGGGAGTGCTCCCCTACCTACTGACAGGGAATGTTGGTGCTCTATACTCCCTTTTAGGGGAGCGTTCCAGTGCTCTGTGCCCCTTTTGAGGGAGCACTGGCCTTTTTTGGGCGAGATTTGGTTTGTTGGAGGAAATCAGGGGATAATCCCCTCAATATCTGAAGGTAGTTGGGTTCGAATCTTGGGTCAAGGAATGATCTTGGGGGAGATCTACAACTGAAGGATAGGAATCCTCAACTTATCCCAAAGATCTCTCAAGTGCTTGGGCCTCTCAAAGCTTATATAAGGAGGCCTTCTCATGGTGAAAAAATGGGACATGATAGAGATTGATACCAAACTTATGATCTCATGAGTGGTATTGACAGGGAGAATGAAGATTGAGAATTACACCAAACTTATGATCCCATAAGTAATATGCCATCAAAGAAATCAGTGTAGATTATGTTGAAAATGTTTAACAGGCAACATATGCTTGTCATTGATGGAAAGTACAACAATGAAGATGGCACGAATATAGGAAGAATGTAACACATAGGCACCAGAAGTATTTTGGGAAGACACTGCAGAGCAACCTCAATAAGATCAGAAGAATGTACAAAGGATTGTTGGCATGTTTTACAGGCAGCGTAGACTTGTCATTGATGGCAAGTACAGTAGTGATGATGGCTTATGTACAACAGTAAAGATGGCAGGATTAGAGTGTGTATGTGAAGACTCTGCAGAGGCACAGAAGTCCAAGAATCCCTTGGGGATTCGGAAGTGAAAGCTTAGGAGGAACAACGTCGAGGAGCACGAGTGCAACAAAGCTCAAGATACAGGAGTTCGCAGAAGAGAAGGAAGATAGAGATCCACAGCCATTGGATCTCATTCAGAAATCCCGTCAGCCATCAGATCGAACAGGAGCTGCACGAGGTTTACCATTGGGAAAAGCCAAGGTGAAATCTCGAGAGAACGAGGGCCGTCAGATCTGAATATAGACAAGAAGAGCACTAAACAGGAGGACAAATCTCAGTCGTCAGATCCGAGCGTAGGGTCCAACCACCGTTGGATCGAAGAGAACCTACACGGTCTTTAAAGTGCAAGGAGAAGTGGGCGTAATCACAATATACAAAATCATGATGAAATCTGAGCCATCAGATCAAGCTTTGATCTGGACCGTTAATTCTAGTCAGATCGGGGATCGGGACTTTGAAGTGACAATAACACTTGACATAAAGAATCCCGATTTCGTGATATGTGAAATCACGATGCAATCTGAGCCGTCAGATCAAGCTTTGATCTGGACCATTGATTCTAGCCAATGGAGAGGCATCGGGGATCGAGAGTTGGACATGACAAAGAATTTTGACATCAAGAATCCTGATTTCGTGATATGTGAAATCACGATGCAATCTGAGCCATTGGATCAAGATTTGATTTGGACCATTGATTCCAGCCAATGGAGAGGCATCGGGGATCGAGAGTTGGACATGAAAAAGATTATTGACATTAGGAACCCCGATTTCGCGATATGCGATATCGCGATTCAATCACAGCCATTGAATCGAGAATGAGATCTGGACCGTTGATCCTCTGCATGGAGAATCGGGGATCGGGACTTTGAAATGAAAAAATCACTTGACCTCAAGAACCCCGATTTTGCAATGTGTGAAATCTCAACTGAACCTGAACCGTCAGATCAAGATGTGATCTAGACCGTTGACCCAACTCATGACAGCAAACCACGTCAGCTAGGGGCACGTGGCACAATAAGGTAATGACAAGTGTCATACTGATTCAACATTTCAAGCACATGTAAGTCATGAATCAGAGTGACACGTGGTAGTACTCAACACGTGTCAATCCACTTGTGATGTCAGCAGATGGACACCATATCGGAGTTTTGCGGATCTCAACTTGGTGTGACAAGAACCCCTATCGAAGGAATCGCAAGATGGGAATTCACGATGAGATCTGGACCGTAGAATCATCGAGATCGTGGACCGTTGATCTCAGCTCCATCTCAAAGTTTCACGGATCGCGACTTGGAGAGTCGAGCTGATTCATCTCCAGATTCACGAGATGCGAGATCGCGATTTAATCGTGGTCCATTGGATCAAGAGGACACGTGGCGAAAGATCGTCATGTCACTGACTGAAAAGTCAAAGGAACAACGAGATGTGAGATCGCGATTTAATCGTGCACCGTTGGATCAAGAGGACGTGTGGTGAAAGATTAGAGCACCATAAATCTCCATCTCGGAGTTTTGCCTATCGCAACTTGGAGTTACTAGCACCTCCATCGAAGGATTAGCAAGATGAGAGATCACAAAAAGATCCTGACCGTCAATACACCAAAATATGTGGACCATTGATCTGAGCTCCATCTCTGAGTCTCGCCTATCGCAACTTGGAGTGACGAGAATATCCAATGAAGGAATAGTGAGATGTGAGATCACAATGAGATCAGGACCGTTGATTCATCAAGATCATGAACCGTCGATCAGGGTTGATGAATATCAAAATTTCGCAGCGCCTGTTACCACAACCTATGGTCACCGTGTGTGATCGCCAGAGGAGATGAAGAGTCTCCAAGCTTCGTCTAGTGAAGGAAGACTATTCTTAGAAGGGATTGACAGATGTATGAGTGTGGAAGCCTATAACTGAAACAGAGAAGGTGAGCTCGACTGTCACAGAGAAGACGAAGAGTCTCAACTTCTAGAGAGGCTGAGGAATCTCAGCATAACATCCAGTAATGTTGAACACGCGGGGTGAACCACCAGAGAAGCTGAAGAGTCACGATGATGATCAGATAGAGTGCTCGAGAGGTGGAGGATAACGATGCAGAGTCTGCATGCAGAGGCATGGAAAACATTGCATGCACAAGGTGCACAGAAGCTATATATACACGGTACAGAGAAGAGAAGGGTTGTTGTTTTTGTTCGAGTGGTGGTGGTTGTTGATGTGGAAAGTGATTCATGTGTGAAGAAGGAAGATAGTGCAGCAGCTGAATTGAACTGAAGAGGAACTGTGTAGTGAATGGACATGGCACACAAAAGATAAAACGTAGAAGAACAGATAGCGCAAGTGAAATGTGCAGAAAGGCAGTGTGGTAGAAAGAGCAACGAGATGCAGCAGAACAGTGATAAGTCGGCTAAGCGATTGTTGAACATTATATCACTGTAATAATTTTCAAAAGCAAAGATTTATATTTCAAGGTGGTTGGGAGGTGCTTGGGAGGACTGTTGTCCTCAGAAGTTCAAGTGGGTGCTTGAACACAGGGCGTTGTAGCCTCCATCTGGTTGCAGCTAGAGAAACCAGGTTGGCAGGGTGGTGCAAGGGAGAGCTCTTGTTCTCTATTTTACAGGTTGTTGCCTGTATGATTGGAAGTTGGTGCTTCCATCTAGTTGGTGTTGAAAAACTCAGGGAGTTGGTGCTAGAGAAACCAGGGAGTTGGTGCTTCCTTCT
>CBVK0100357885.1:0-12653 GCA_900067695.1 Picea abies | reverse complement strand
GGCGAGAAATATCGCTAACAGTATGAGAGGTTGGGATTCCCATGTGGGCACGAGCCTTCCTTGGGAGACAGTGAGGCATGGGCCTTCCTTTTGCACCCATCCAAGTTGATATGGTTTAGGGTGAGGAGTAGTTGGGAGTCATAGGCATTGAACCTAGTACTGGACGATGAGATTCTTTTGGCTTTTGTTGTCTAGGATGAGAGTAGCCAATCTATAATTAATTAGACAATTGTGGGTAAACAGGGGTAGAGGAGAGGTGTCATGTTCATTGTTGGTCATCAAAATTAGAGATGGGTCAAATTTTGTAGGATTTTTGAGATAAACGACTTCAAGAGGGTCATGGGAATCAAACTGAGAAACCTCTGGAAAAAGAGTTTTGTTGGGGTGAAGGTTCTGAAATGCCTGACAATCGACAGAATAATGCGAGTTGGTCTTATGGAAGGTACACCGGGGCATCATTCGAGGTGTGGAGATGGTGGTAATTATAATCTAATAAGGGCCAAAAGTAGAAGGGTCATATTCAGGTTGGGGTGAGTGGATTCGAAGAACCAATTTACGCTCGACGACCAAGGACCGAAAAAGGCCTTATCCAAGGAATAACTCTCAAACAAATCAACTTCATGATGGATGCTTAGAAATAATCCAGAATTGAACTTGACAATCAATACCTCTTCTGGATCGGTGATGTGGAGTTGGATGCAGTTTGCAGAAGATGTTGATGTATCCATGTACGGATTAATTGGTTAATTTTCGAAGCTACAACCATCTCGCGAGGAGGTTATGGCGATATCCCGATGGGTAAAAGCGATATCCCGATGGGGATTGCACCACCCGCCATTGTCCTCAGGAAGGCCGCAGTTTGGAGGGCAGAAATTCGTAGATGTGATATCTCCGCTTGTCTGACCTCCATTAAAAAGAACGCTGCTGAGAGCCGCCGTGTTGATGCCATATCCCTGCCTGTACAAATCTCCATATCCACGTGCACCTGCTGCAAGATGTACAAAAGAAAAACCCTAAGTAGGAGGAGTTGATTTTTATGTTTTTTTGGTTAGCAATAGTATTACCAAATCTAACTCTGGTTCAGAGCGAAGCTGCTATCATGTTTTATCTTTGGATATTGTGAAGCACAGTGTTCATCATCTGTGACAACCACTTGCAAACAAAATCCGAGGTGGAAAGGTTCTGTTGAAAAATAGACTATTTGTATTTATTTATTTACTTTTTGTCATGTTCGTTGTTTTTTATTTATTTAATGTTGGTTGTCAGATATTTAATTAAAAAATCTTTACATAGAACCGTCTAGGATTTGAAGATGCTAAAAGTAGTATTTTGTGGAATTGTAGATAAGATGAGCTGTGTGGGCCCACTATTGACCGTGCATGGGAATCTGGAATCTCTGCCAAACAACGTCGAGATGAGGGAACTTGTTGGTAGGGTTGGGGTTTTGTGATAATTGGTTAGTGGGAATTGTGTTGGGATTTGAATTTTAAGTATTTTTAAATAAATATAATGAGTAAATTTTTTTAAGGGTGTGAAGAGATTTTGTTAAAAAATTGTAGTGATAGAATGTTTTTGAGGATTTGATTAAGTTTTGTATTCAATAAATTTGTTTGGTGTGAGAGATTTTGTTAACCAATGTAGTGATATAATGTTTTGTGAATTTGAATAAGTATTTGTTAGGTGTGAGAGGTCTTGTTAAAAAAAATGTAGTGATAGAATGTTTTGTGGATTTGAATAAGTTTTATGGTTGTAATATATAAAATGTGTTTTTATCTTTTTAATGAAAGAGTGGGGCTTTGAAATGATATAAATAAGTGAAAGTATGATGATGATTAAGATGTTTAAAGTTTTTTTTATATATGCATTTTATGAAATAGGTATTGAAAATTTGTCAAATAAAGAATAGTGAAAATTTATTAGTGATACATTCTTTTTTATTATAGGTCATTAGATTTACTAGATTTGATGATTTATATACCATCTATGCCAACATTCAATGTTGTGTATCAAGTTGGATATTGGTTGCCCACTTTGATCCATTGTATGAATGAGATGTAGCTCAAGGTTATTATACAATCATAATTAAACCTAGTGACATATATTCCATACTCATGGTCCACAAGAAAACCAAACTTTTAGCATTTACAATAAATATAATATAAAATGATTGGAATGTTTTCAATGGTAAACATTTCCAAAAAACAATGATGGAGTATCCTCGATGTTAGGAATGAATGAATACACTATCATGTAAAAAGGATGTTAGTTCATTGAACAATACTACTTGCTCTCATAATTTTATTACATTAATCTCAAGTGAATATGCACATATTGTTATCATAATGTAATATTATTGCAATACTTTCTCGGTCACTGAAACAGCTACTCTTCCTTCTCCACTAACATTCTTGATTTTCTGACTTTGTCGCTCTACAACCCTAGCCCTCATCATTGCCTCCCTGTACTCGGCCCTCATGGATTCGACGGTTCTGGATCTGGATCCACCCCCAGACTTCCTCAACGAGGTCATCGCCTTCAAGGCGCTTGTGGGTTCGCAAAGCCCTCCCCCTTCACGGCCTAGTTCCTCCTAGTTTGTGAAAAAACTGGATCGGATCCTGGAAGTAGCAATCCCCTGCATTGTAGCAAGAAGAAAGGCCCTCTCCTTTGCATCCAAAGCGCTTGTAGGCCAGTTCATGGGATTATGGCCTTCACCTCGGCAGATCGATCTCTGGATTGAGCGGAACTGGCATCCCTTGGTCCAAGGACACATAAATCACTTTTTTTGTGGTAAGGGATTATATATCTTTTATTTTAGCATAAATCAAATAGAGACCTCATCTTCAGAAATGGTCCTTACTCTTTCGGCCCAAGAGAGTTATACTTAAACAAATGGACCCCAGATTTTGACCTCGAAAATGACATCCCCTCAGCCATGTCGATTTGCGTGAGACTCCCCCATTTGCCCTTTTACTGTTAGGGCAATGAAGTCTTAAAAAGCATCCTAAGAAAATCCATCGATAGGGTTGAACCTAAATCCAATTTGTACTTGTGTGCTAAGATTTGTGTGGAAGTAGATCTAGAAAAGGGCTCTTGAAAGCAATCAAGTTAAAATTAGATGACTTGACCCATATTTAGAAATTAGATTATGAGCAGCTCTCATTCAAATGTAAGTCATGTCATGAATATGGTCATTTTGCAAAAAAATGCCCCAGTAACAAACAATCTCCAGAAGTCAATGCAACTCAGTAGGAGGAAGGGTGGCAGCAGGCTAGGAAGAAAGCTAACAATGGCAAAGGTTCAGGTTCCCGACCTATCTCCTTTGGTCCCATCCCAAATCCCTCGTGTCAAAATCCTCCTCCCAAATCCCCACCAAAAAAATCCCCCTTCAACCCCTCCAATCCCCCCCCCCTCTGCCCCAGCCATAGTTAGAATAGCAGAAGAGTCAGATGAAAATGATCCTTCTAACCCCGGATGGGGTGTTAGTGCGATCACCGTGGCATGCGACGAGAGCAGGCACCAGCCACCGAGGCATGGAGCCACGTGATGGGCTCATTCCACAGCCCGCCACCCTCCTCTGAGTTTAAATGGCCTTAACTGCGATACAAGGGAGCATTTATGAAGTCCTTTCCCCTTCTTTGTGCTTTCGAATGGTTTGGTTCACAATGCTTGTCATTTACCTCCGCTTGCTGTCCACAGGGCTCATCCCTTCGCAGCACTGGCTTGACCCTGCTTGAATTCTCAGGGTCAATGTCGCCCCTGCCATTCTCCTTCACCGGGTGCTCTTAATCTCCTCAGCCAGTTGCACTGTGTACCTTATGACGCGACCACGGGGAAGACCGAGGAGGGGCTCTCCCTGGAAACCTCGCCGGCCCTCGGTCATGCCTCCTGAATCGTCCTCCATATGTTCCTCCCCCCACCTTCAGTCTGAGTTTATCTCTACTTCCTCGCATGTTCCACCGAACGCGTAGTTCAATTCTCTGGTAATAATCCCCTGGTCGCCAAACTCACTCTTGCGGCACTTTCAAGACCCTCCGGTGAATCCCTCTGCCCCCATGCTAGTCCTTGACCCTCTGGGAAACTTAGGCTACAAACCTTCTCCTCATCATGCACCTAAGAAGGTTGGACACCATTTCACTGACTCCTTCGATAGTGCGCAGTTCAGAGACAGCCTGACTATATTGCACGACCTAGTCTTTGAACTCAGGCAGGGGGTGGCAGATCTTCATTTTCGCCTATAGGCTACAGATGAAAAGGTGGCGATCTTTCTTCAAACTCTCTCCTCCATGCATGAAGCTTTATCCTCGGACCCGATCGAAACGACTCCAATGGAGGAACCCACTGCTGCTACAGGTGAAGGTCAGGACAAGGTGCAACGCCCAGCAGAAATGGAACAGGAGAAGGATGAGTGAGAGAGCAATGCTGATGGACCTGCGTGCGACGTGAAAGATGGAAGGCAATGGGCAGACCAGATGGCGTATGTTGAGGAAGAGCCTTGGACAGAAGACCTCCACGCCACGTGGTCAGGCTATCTGCTAGGTGTCTAGGTCTTTAGTGTTTTTCAAGTCTTGTCAGTCTTTTAGTCTTAGATGATAAACAATTTGTATACTGTCTTTTTATTAGCTTATCATATGACTTGTTTGACTCATGGGCTGGCTGGACTGGTTTCCCCTTTGTTCGGGCAGTCCAGTAACTACAACGTGAATATATCTGTATTTTGCTACTCTACTTCAGCTCTAGAAGGCTCTTAATATACATATACTTCTTATTTACAAAAAAAAGAAAATGATCCTTCTAAGGAAGACACGCAAGGGACAGATCATCAAGATCATCAAGTTAACGAATATCTCCACTCAACAACACTTCACAATCAAGAAGAGGAAGAAGGAGAACTTCCACCAGAAAAGCCAAGAAAATCGGGCCAAAGAACAAATAAGGAAGTTAGAGAGGAAACATCCTCAAAAGAAAAGGCACAAGGTAAGCAACAATCTATAGAAAACTCCATGTACACCTCAACATGAAAAGGAGATACTAAAAGATCAGACTACCGGTCTCATGGAAGTCGGGCTTCCTCCACCCCCCCTGTCAATGAGTTTTCTCTCCTGGAACTGTAGAGGCTTCGACAACAAATCTAAAGCTGAACCTCTAAGAAATATAAACAAAATGGCCAACCCCTCAGTTATCCTCCTCCAGTAGACCAAAATGGAGGCGTCAATTATTCTAGAAACAACAAAGAAAGTTTTCAAAGCTACAGTTGGAGAAACTATTATCTCTCAAGGAGCCTTTGGCGGCATTGCAACCCTTTGGGACAAACAAATTTGGACTCTTGAGGTAACTCTAGAAACTCAAAATTGGCTTTTAACTGTTCTAAAAAACAAGGATAACAGTAATAACATCTCTCTAGTTAATGCCTGCATTCCCAATTCCTTCAAAGACAAAATGGCTTGTTGGAGTTCTCTTTCAGAACTCAAAAATTCCATTGATCTCTCCTCTTGCATAATTTGGGGAGACTTCAACACCAAACTCAATTCAGGGGAAAACAAAGGAGGCAATAAAGTGAAAGATCCATTCTCACAAAATCTAATTGATCTCATCACAGAATGGGACATGCAGGATGTCAAACCACCCAAAGGAAAGTACACTTGGAACAATAGACGATCTAGCCTTAGTCATATTGCAGCCTGTCTAGATTGCTTCCTCATTAGAAACAATTTCCTTATTTCCCCCCATGTCTTTTCCTCTCGTATCCTCATGTCTGTTGTTTATGATCATAAATCAATCTCTCTCATCTTCAGAAATCCCCAAAAATTCGGCCCCCTCCCCTTTCGCTTCAACCATCTTTGGCTAGAAAACCCATTCGTCTCCCCTATTGTTCAAAATGTGTGGATCACACCTTTCTCTGGATCACTGAATTATATCTGGGAAAGAAAACTCAAAGCGATTAAATTAACACTCAAATATTGGGTGAAAACTTTGTTTACCCCACCACATCAATAAAAGCAAGAAAAGATAGAGCAACTCATGAAAGTACAACTCCAGATAGAAGAATAAACGGTAACAGATGCGTTGTTGAATCAAGAAAAAGAAGCTCAACAACACCTTCAACACTCCTTGCACAGAGAGGAAGAACACTAGCCGCTGAAATCAAGAAGCCTCTAGATAAAAGTGGGAGACTCAAACACTTCCTTCTTCCATAAGAAAGCACAAACTCGAAGGAAAAAAAACACAGACACCTCAATTATCTCAAATACTGGGCAACAACTCGATACCTTTGATCAAATTAAAGACTAGGCTTTCTACCATTTCAATAACTTATACCAACAACCTAGCAGTGAAGAAACAAATGCAGACACTCTTGAAATTATAGCCAACATCCCAAGTCTAGTCTCTGAGAATGAAAACAATCAACTAGTCAAGGATATAATAGAAGAAGAAATAGCTAAAGCAGTTTGGGGCATGGATCCTGACAAAGATCCTAAACCTGACGGGTTTCCAAACAAATTTTATCGATCCTTTTGAGACATTATCAAGCATGATTTGAAGAAAATGATAAATTATACCCTCCACAAATAGAAAATCGGAGGAGCCATAAACTCCACCTTTCTAGCATTAATACCCAAAGATTTCAACCCCTCCAATTTCTCTTGTTTCCATCCCATCTCCCTTTGTAACTCCTCCTACAAAATCCTCACCAAAATCATTGCAAATCGGCTCAAGCCTTTGCTTCCGAAGCTAATTTCAGAAACCGAGGGAGGGTTTTTAAAGGACAAATACATAACAGACAACAATGTCCTTGTACAAGAAGCCATACATTATAGTAAGAAATCTAAAACCCCAGGAATGGTTGTCAAACTTGATATCGCGAATTCTTTTGATCAGGTCAAGCATTCCTTTCTGTTTTCAGTTCTCAAAGTGTATGGGTTCTCTGAAAACTTCATTAGCTGGATCAGAGCATGCATTAGCTCGCCTTGGATATCCCCTTTACTAAATGGGTGACCATCGCACTTTTTCAAGGCCAGCAGAGGACTCCGTCAAGGATGCCCCCTCTTCCCCTTTCTTTACATTCTCTTAGCAGACTCACTCAGTTGTAAACTAGAAGAAGAGCAAAGAAAGGGCAGACTCCTTGGTTTACTTATAGAGAGAGGGGTCAAGGAGATAAATCGCTCTCAATTTGCAGACGACACTCTTCTCTTGGGGACGGCAACAACTCACACTGCCATCCGCTTTCAGAAAATTCTTAGCTCCTTCCTTGCTACCTCGGAAGGAAAACTGAATACAAATAAGTCCAGGATTTATGGGTGGCATGTCCTAGGCCACATAAAAGAGCAAATTTCCATAATTTTCAGCTTCCCCATCATCACTACCTGGAACTACTTTAAATATTTAGGAATGCTAATTTTTCATAGCTCCTATGGTTCTACAGCCTGGCAGGAAGTCATTGGGAAAATTTTAGCAAGAATGAAAAGTTGGGGAGGTCATTGGTTGAATCTTGTTGGGAAAACAATACTTCTCAAATCGGTACTCTCCTCCCTCTCCATTTTTCAATGCTCAGGTCTGTTAGCCCCCAAAGGTAGTTGGAAAAAATCCCTAGAGTGCTCTGAAGCTTCCTTTGGGCTGGAGGTAAAATGAACACCAAAAAGTTCCATCTTCTGAATTGGAAAAAAGTCTGCCAACCCCTCAATAAAGGTGGACTCGCTATCAGGGACCCAATTCTAATGAATTCTTCTCTGGGAGAAAAAATGGCTTGGCGTCTAATCACAGCTAATGTAGATTGGTGGAAAGCATCTCTTCTAGCCAAATACTTCAACTCCTCAAGGTTGTGTTGTTTCAATGGCCCCACTCCTCCTCTCCCTGGATCTATGATTTGGCGCCTCTTAAAAAAGGCCTCCTCTCTAATCCAAGACAAGCTCTCATGGGCCCCAAGAAATGGAGAACATATTAATGTTTGGACTAATCGTATCTTGGACTGTGAACCCATGAATAGTCTAGAGGCTCTTCCCCCTCTAAAATATTGGTGCTACTCAAAGGGCCTCTCCCTCCTTAAGGATTTTTGCCAATGGAAATCAGATGAGGATTGGATGAACTGGAATTTGCCAAATGTTCTTGAACATATCAGTCCTTTACTCCCCACTCTCTTCAATAACCTTGTTGGTTGCACTCCCTCTCGCCATTCCTTATCTGACTCCTATAGTTGGGGCAGAAAAACCTTCTCTGTCAAAGTCAGTTACACTTTCTTGTTGCCTGAAACCCAAGGTACCCCAACCTCCAAGATCTGGAAAGAACTCTGGTCCGGCCCTTCATTGCCCAAAGTTAACATTTATGTTGGTGGTTGGTCCATGGTAAAGTTCTAACAACAGAAAACCTCCTAAAGCGTGGAATACAAGGGACCTCCCGTTGCCCCCTTTGTATCTCAGCGTCTGAATCCATTCCCCACCTTTTCCTCGAATGCTCGTACTCTTCCCAAATTTGGAATCTCGTTAACCTCGCCCTCTCTAGCCCCCCCTCTCCTCTTCTTGAGAATTGGAACGATATTTTCATTTCCTGGAAACAAAGATATGTTGGCAGCTTCAAAAATAAGAAATTATTTACTCTTCTATGGAGGCAAGTCCCTAAATTCGTTTGTTGGGAAATCTGGTTAACTCGTAATCAAGCCATTTTCCATGAGAAGCTCCCCCCACTGCATAGCACATTCGCTCAAATATGTGGGCTAGTTTCAAAAGTCTTTAAGTTCAAAGAAATCAGATATGATATGGCAGGCACCTTGGAACAGAATGAAGAAGACTGGATCAATTACATACTGGGACCCCCAATCACATCTTCCACTTCTCCCCTGCGTCAAAAAATTAAAAGACAAGATTGGCAGCTTTGCCTCAGCAATAATGAATTTTCTCAATGGAAAAGGAAACAACACACTTCCTTGCTTTTCTTTGATCGAGTTGCAACAGGTAATCCAAGGGTGGTAGGTGCGGGGGGAGTCATCTATGACTCTGATGGACAAAAGGTAGTTGAGTTTTCCTGGGGATTAGGGAAAAACACCAATAATAGAGCAGAAACTATAGCAGTGTACATGGGATTAAAAATTGCACATTCACGAAGTATCCAAACTCTAGTGGTCTTAGGGGACTCTGAAATAGTCATAAGGGATCTTTGTGGCCCCTCAAATACTACAACTCATTGTTCTAGTGGCCTTTGCTCGCGAATAAATTCCCTGAAACAACTCTTCATTAAAGCACAATATTTCCATATTCTCCACTCTCAAAATTTTGAAGCCGACTGCTTGCCTCAACAATAATGAATTTTCTCAATGGAAAAGGAAACAACACACTTCCTTGCTTTTCTTTGATGGAGTTGCAATAGGTAATCCAAGGGTGGTAGGTGTGGGGGGAGTCATATATGACTCTGATGGACAAAAGGCAGTTGAGTTTTCCTGGGGATTGGGGAAAAACACCAATAATAGAGCAGAAACTCTAGCAGTGTACATGGGATTAAAAATTGCACATTCATGAAGTATCCAAACTCTAGTGGTCTTAGGGGACTCTGAAATAGTCATAAGGGATCTTTGTGGCCCCTCAAATACTACAACTCATTCTTCTAGTGTCTTTTGCTCGTGAATAAATTCCCTGAAACAACTCTTCATTAAAGCACAATATTTCCACATTCTCCACTCTCAAAATTTTGAAGCCGACTGCTTAGCCAAAGCAGTGAAATATTTAGAACAGGGTCACCTCGTTATAAATCAAATCGTTATTGGGATTTGAATTTTAAGTATCTTTAAATAAATATAATGAGTACAAATTTTTAAGGGTGTGAAGAGATTTTGTTAAAAAATTGTAGTGATAAATGTTTTTGAGGATTTGATTAAGTTTTTGTATTAAATAAATTTGTTTGATGTGAGAGATCTTGTTAAAAAATGTAGTGATAGAATGTTTTGTGAATTTGAATAAGTATTTGTTAGGTGTGAGAGATCTTGTTAAAAAAAATGTAGTGATAGAATGTTTTGTTGATTTGAATAAGTTTTATGGTTGTAGTATATAAAATGTGTTTTTATTTTTTTAATGAAAGAGTGGGGCTTTGAAATGATATAAAGAAGTGAAAGTATGATGATGATTAAGATGTTTAAAGTTTTTTTTATATATGCATTTTATGAAATAGGTATTGAAAATTTATCAAATAAAGAATAGTGAAAATTTATTAGTGAGACATTCCTTTTTATTATAGGTTTTTAGATTTACTAGATTCGACGATCTATATACCATCCATGGCAACATTCAATGTTGTGTATCAAGTTGGATATTGGTTGTTCACTTTGATTCATTGTATGAATGAGATATAGCTCAAGGTTATTATACAACCATAACTAAACCTAGTGACATATATTCCATACTCATGGTCCACAAGAAAACCAAACTTTTAGCATTTACAATAAATATAATATAAAATGATTGGAATGTTCTAATGGTAAACATTTCCAAAAAATAATGACGGAGTATCCATGTAAGGAATGAATGAATACATGTATCATGTAAAAAGGATGTTGGTTCATTTGACAAATACTATTTGCTCTCATAATTCTATTACATTAATCCCAAGTGAATATCCACATATTGTTGTCATCATGTAATATTATGTTGTAATAGAGTTGACTTTTCCATCAAGAAAATTAGTATACTGGAATTTGACTAAGTGGAGGTGACTGGTTCGAAAAAAACTCAAATTATATATGCAATAATATAGATGAGTACATTACTAATACGAAAAAGGGAAAAAAAAAAGCCATTACTAATACAAAAAAGAAAAAAAGAACATTAAGACAATGTAAGAACAAGGAAGCTCTCATGATAGGGATATACTAGGTTGATGTGAATTAACATCCAATTTCAAATATAGGAATTGTTAAAATTTTCAAAATTATTTACACTATTATACCATGTTCTATCAAATTACTTTTTTTTCACAAGGGAAAAATATCTTATATTAGATATATAAAATAAACTTTACAAATTCTGCTCTTCTTTCTGTCCTTTTACAAATCCCACTTTTATGTCTATAATTGTCTTTCACAAATACTTTTTACAAAAAAACAAAAAAACAAAAATATTACAGATCTATTACATTTTCAAAGCTTCCAACTTGTTCTCTCATTCTTTTGGCAAAAAATAAAATTCCTTCCTCCATAAGTAAAGTCTGTTTTGATAGTTGATTTGCTTCCCTATTGAATTCCCTATAAATGTGTTGTGTTTTTAAGTTCTGGAATCTTCCACTCATCTGACAGATTCTGGTCATCCAAGGTTGTAATGAAGTCACCTGCAATTTGTTTTTATAAGAAAACCAGTCCACAATTACTTTGGAATCTCCAACCAACTATAGACAAATAACCTGGTTATGAAGAGAAAAATACAAAAGACTCCACAGTGTTAGGAGTTCTCCTCTAGTATTTGTTCTCATGCCACAGTTCATTTTAATCCTGAATATATCGCCCTCTGGACATTTTAGCACTGCATGCACACCACATTTTTCTCCTCCATTTTGTGAAGCCCCATAAAAAAAACCAACTGTCAAATTTGTTTCTAGCATAGGAGGACGAAATACTCTTTGTGAATGGATAGCAACAGTTTAGTTAAATTCACCCAGATCAAGCAAAACTCGATTGATTACCTTATGAATAGATAGTGGATGATTCTAAAAAATAATCAGATTTCTCTGTCTCCAAATTTCCCAACAAATATAACAAGGTAATTCCGACCAATTGTCATTTTTCTTAATCCAAATCTAAAAACTTTCATTGAGTTGTCCACCCTCCCACTTTTTTTGAGACTTAATAAATTTTAGTAGATATTTCCAAACTTCTTTTATGAAGGGACAATTTACCATTAAATGATTAATTATTTCATCTTCCTCTCCACATAGGAAGCATCTACTAGGACCAACAAACCCCCTTTTTATCAGATTATCCCAGGTTAGAATTCTATTTTCTATCATCAACCAACAAAATAGTTTAATCCTCAATGAGATCTGTCAATTCCATATATCAATCATCCATTCCTTTTGATCATCTTCCATATTCTCTAGCAATTGCACCTCATAAGATTGTTTTGCAAACACTTTCCCTAACTTATTGTCCCATGACCAAACAATTTTATCTCTTTCATCAGATAAGGCAAAGCCTGAGTGTTTTAGTCCCCTCACATAGTTCTCCCATTCCAGTTTTTGTTCACTTATAAGTTCAAGGGAATTTGTATTCTTCCAATTAAAATTGTGTGCCAACCTAGAGTCAACAGAAACTACATGGTATAGAGTGAAAATACATTTTGAGTGTAGTAAGGAAATCAAATTTTCAGACAATTTGTAATAATAATGCGATCCTATCAGAGGATCTAAACCAACTCTAATATCCTTTACATTTTCAGTCTTCAATGCTAACCAATCAGTGATGATAGACATGGAATCATAAGGTGCTTTCCAACAATTTGATATACCTTTCACATTTGAATTCCCTTTTCTAATCCAATCATTCACATAAAGTCTTTTTAAATATTTTTTAAGAATTACTTCATGCCACAACCCATTACCAAACAGTCTCCTCCACAGGCTTTTTGCAGCCAGTGCTTTACCAAAACTGAAAATATTTTTAAAGCCCCATCCTCCGCACTTCTTAG
>CBVK0100357884.1:0-12653 GCA_900067695.1 Picea abies | reverse complement strand
TTATCTCTTTTTCAAGGCGTTGAGTACTTTTCCTAAGGTTTTTCTATGCACTATATTGATGTTTGGTTCTTAACACTCTATGTGTGAATTCATTATGTTAAGCTATAATTTTGATGTTTTCTTCACTTCTAAGATAATGAAAGCAATGTAACCAGATATTTCTAGAATGAATATTTAAGCCTCTATTCAAAGTTGGTTTTCCCATTTGGGTTTCCAAGGTAAAAATCATGTCCATTGTGTCTTGAATGGCTTGGATATTTCTGTATGTGTGAATTCATTACGTTAGGCTATAATTTTGATCTTTTCTTCACTTCTAAGATAATGTATGGATTCCCATCTACTTTAATATTGTTTGTAATTGAATTCCCGAGGAAAATGAAGAACTAACTACTGTATTCTTATAGCAACACTCATAAATCCCTTCCCACATATTTTCTATGAATCCAACAACTTTGTGATCCACCATTGGATTTACCTTAAGATGTGAGATCCGGGGTTTCCATTAAGTGGTTGTTGTAATTTATTAGCTTGGTTTCTAATTTAATTTCTAAATTATAGGAATTCTTTGTCTCTTAGTCAAATTTGTTTTGCTAAGTTGAGTTCCAATTGCTTGGGATGTTTTTTAATTGCTTACAATGTTTTCCCAATTACCTAGGTTGTTTCCCACATGTCTTGATGTATTCACATCTCTCCTTGGGTAATTTTATATTGTTATCGAATTTTACATTGTTGGTCGATTTATTTCATGATGCATGAGAGAGATCTAAAAAATTAATGGAAGTCGAAGAGAGGAACAAATAAACATTGATTAAGAGCTATAGAAGTTACAACATTATCTATTCCTATTGAACACTATATCTCATTCAATTATACACTCCACTTTTAATATATTTTACACTTAGCAGGCACAAGCAAATGCAAGATATTATAACTATTGAGTTATTTGCTAATGAATTAGACCATCCCCTAGGACTCATGACTGAGTTGCATAGTAATTTCTATCATTGAGGTAATATTTAAGACACTTATTTTAGTTGGGAATATGACATCAAGGATACCACTCTCTGAAAGACCAGGCTATTCGAGAGGTTGGAAAATGTCTATCTTGGTTGACATAGACTCCAAAGACTCAAAACTAACTTTCACTCATTTATGAACTTTTCCGAAGAACAATTGTTACTCATAAAAGAGAAATTTAGCTCACAACTTATTTTTTATTGTTTGTGATTATTTGGCATAACATCTTAATATCAAAAATTATATATACTTCACTTTGGCCTTCACTATTGTGGCTTATAGAACATCTTGAATGTGAGTATACATCTTGAGTGTGACTATGACTAATTGATTACAAATGTAACAATAACATTTGAACTTTGTAAGACCAACCATTTCTATTGGGAGGCAAGCCCTCTCAAATTCACTATTTTATGTGAGACCATTATTTGGCCATTTTCTTTCTTACTAACATTTAGTTACAATAAGTTGCATACTAAGGCTTGAAGGACTTATGGGAGTTTTATTAACATATTTTGAGTGAGTTATTAACCTATTGTTGGCATTGGCCGGGGAATTTTTCAAGCTCTAAAGAAAACCAAAGGAGTTCACTTTTTTCATTGAGCATGAACTAATAGAGAAACAACTCATAATCATTTGGGTGTTTACAACCAATTACATTTTTAACTAGGAAATAGTGGGTTTATTGATTTCCATTTCTAGTTGGTTTTTGTGCATAGACTACATAAGAACAAAAGCCTTGCAAATAGAAGAAGAATAGCGAAGAGCTGAGATTTTTATACAGGGTAGAAGACAAAGGCCTAGAGCCAAGGCATCCCTAAGCCCACCTCCATGAACTTCTATTTCAGAAATCATCTACCCTTCTAACCTTATCACAAAAGAGCAACATGTACAAAACCTACCCCTATATATAAGAACATTTTATTAATACATGCATTTACGATTTTTTAATCCTATTTTCGTATGTAAAAGAGGGACGACAAAATCTTTTAACCCTATTTACCTTTACAAAAGATTGATAACAAAATTTTGTAACCTACTTAACGGTCAAAATGCCCCATGACGGGCATTTTGCCTCTCAAATTCAGTTCCAACACTGATTTGGACAAGAGTTCGGCGGATGGCGGTTCGATCGCTGGTACGCTAATATTTTGTCACAATGTGGCTGATTTCTTCAAACCCCACTTTTAGTTTTTAATTCATGACCATTCTTCTGCGCTTGCCAAGTTGCAAAAGTCTTTTTCACTCCGCTGTGTATTTGCCTTTATCGTCACGGGCAATCCTGACACGAGTCATAATGTCGATAAGTTTTATGTTGCTCTTTGTTACGTGTCGCGAAGGGATACAAGTCCGCTGCCAGCTAATCGAATCTGTTATGTTTATACTCTCCCCATTGCAGAAATCTACATCCGCACTAGAATCCGGAGCTCTCCAACTGAATTGGATCAATCGCGAAGTCAGTGCGAGTAGAACCCTAGAAGAAATAAAAGGAAGAAACAAAGGATTGGATTGATATTGAAGATGACAATAGGGGTAGGAGTGCCACTTTGTATTCAGTGCGGAACAACCGATAATCCGTGCAGATGCAAAATAGTGGGTCCAACGTTAGGGTTTCTAGCATTCTTGGTGACTGCTGTGGTTGAATGGCCAGTGGGTGCTGTTATCTATTGCTTTCGCAATGCTAAGGGCAGGAGGATCATGGGCCATCCAGCCACTGTTGTATATCCATCTGTTTCCAGCGCCATTCCTTTTTGAGCGCCACCATCATCGTGCTCGTCAGATTTGAAGTTTCTACTGTTTCAATAAATGTCCAAAGCATATTTGAAGTTTCTACTGTTTCAATAAATGTCCAAAAGTAAAGTCTGTTAAAGGGAGAAGATCAGATGCTGATGCAGTTTGGAACTCGTTGTGGAATCATGCTTTTGCCAGTAGAAAAAATGTAGAAGAGTGGAAATTGTTACAGTACGTTAATCTGAGTTTTATTCCATTTTTATTTTTGTATTAGTGACATGTTTGCTGTTGCTGTGATTTCTGGTTGTAATAGTAAGCCGTTGACTAGGGCTCCAGGGGCGAATGTTTTTGTGTGAGAACGATATTTGCGTCCGAATAATTTTTCTTTTGGTTTGAGTTGCAGCCCTTGGTGTTGTTACTGTGGTACAGCGCTGGATAGCTGGGAGTTCACTCCAACTAGTACTGTGTTTGTATGAATCTGATGGAAACTCAAGCTATCTTGCGGTGAACCAAATTTGTAGCATTGTACTTTGTGAACCAAATTTGTTGCATTGTACTTTTCAGAATTTGTAGCACTCTACTTTGCAGTTTCATATCTCTTTGCTTGTGTTTGTGAATTTCTGTGGGGAAATTCTGTTTCAGAGTCGATTGTTTTTTATTTTTTATTTTTAAAATATATGATTATTTCCATTATCCTTCATAGGACAATGGAACCTATGAAGAATTAAAAGATATTTCAATCAATCAACCTGCAATTGCATTCTCAAATATGCAATCTGTAAACATCAACGTGATCTCAGATATCATTAATTATATCCTGCAAACATGCAATGGTGTTCTCAAATATCCTTAATCATATATCCTGCAAACATACTCAAATAAAATCCATAATTCCTCTTCATTCACTAATTTCCCTCATCTATCCTCATTAGCACCGTTTAGAATCCTTTTGGTATTATTTTAAAATTATGGATTATTTTTCATGCCATTTCATTAATTTCAATAACGGTCATGCATTTTTTCACCTTTCCTTTGCGTTTTCATATTTGGTTCTACAACTTATTTTAACTTTGCATATTGCAGTTTTTGCAAAATTTAAACTTCCATGGATTCATAACAGGCATACTACTAAATTTCGTTTTCTTTCTGAATTTAAACTTCAATGGATTCGTAACATCATCAAGGCATTCTACTAAAAATTCTTTTGGATAAAACTTCCATGGATTCATAGGAGGCATACTACTAAGGTTCGGTTTCTTTTCTAAATTAAAACTTCCATGGATTCATAACACCAAGGCATTCCACTAAAGGTTCATTGCGGAAAAAAAGTGTACATGGTTCAAAGTACTTCATTTGGGAAAAACAAGTGTACATTGCTCAAAGTAACATTTATTCCAGAAGCAAAATAAATGATAAAGCGTACATTGTTCTAAGTACTATTTATTAAGAAGCAAAATAAATGAGTCATAATGACCATCAGGGCCATTGCGAGTATGGAATGAGGATATTTTAGTTTGAGAATTATCACCATCTCTGCTTCTTTATCTTTGTCACAAGCTTCTTTCTCAAGTTTTTAACCATCAAGTTTCGTTTTTAACCATCAAGTTTCTAACCATGAGTGTTCGGGTGCTATCTTATGGCATGTGCTCTAAATGCATGTGTTTGGGTGCTATATTATGACATGTGCTCTAAATGCCTATTCTCTAATTGCCTACTTAAGATCATGTGTGTTTGGGTGCTATATTATGACATGTCTTCTAAATGCATGTGTTTGGGTGCTATATTATGACATGTGCTCTAAATGCCTATATGCTCTAACTCTCTAACTGCCTACTTAAGATCATGTGTGTTTGGGTGCTATATTATGACATGTCTTCTAAATGCTGTGTGTTTGGGTGCTATATTATGACATGTCTTCTAAATGTATGTGTTTGGTTGTTGTATTATGACATGTGCTCTAAATTCCTGTATGCTCTAACTCCCTACTTAAGATCAGTGATGAAACATTATTTCAAAAAGGAATAAGATAGGCCTTGGAATAAGTGAAACATTATTTAAAAAGGAATAAGATAGGCCTTGGAATAAGTGAAGCCTTTGTAAATTGATGGTTACTCAAATGATGCAATATAGTGCATCATTTTGCCTATTTGGCATAATTTTGTCATTTTTGCCTATTTGGCATAATTTTGTCATTTTTCCCATAATTTTGTTATTTGTACAAGATAGTGAATGTCACATTCAAAATTTGTTCCATAATTTTGTCATTTGTACAATTTTGTCATTTGTGTCATTTGTACAAGATAGTGAATGTCATCTCAAATGGTGCAATATAGTGGTGCAATATAGTGCATCATTGTGTCTATTTGTCATAATTTTTTCATTTGACAAAAATATAGTGCATCACTGTGTCTATTTGTCATAATTTTTTCATTTGTCTCATAATTTTTGTCAGATGATGCACTTAATTTTTTCATTTTTCCCATAATTTTTGCCAAATAATGCAATATAGTGCATCATTGTGCCTATTTGTCATAATTTTGTCATTTGTATAAGATAGTGAATGTCACATTCAAAATTTGTTCCATAATTTTGTCAACTGATGTAATATAGTGCATCATTGTGCCTATTTGTCATTTGTCCCATACTTTTGTCATTTGCACAAGATAGTGAATGTCACATTCAAAATTTGTCTCATAATTTTGTTAATCATTTGTCCAAGGTAGTGAGTGTCACATTCAAGTTCAAAAAGAGCATAGGCCATAATTTCCTCATTCACTATGTAGACATAGTGGGTGTCACATTCAAAATTTGTCCCATAATTTTTTCATTTGTACAAGATAGTGAATGTCACATTCAAAATTTGTCCCATAATTTTGTCAAATAATGCAATATAGTGCATCATTGTGCCTATTTGTCATAATTTTTTCATTTGTCCCATAATTTTTGTCAAATGATGTACTTAATTTTTTCATTTTTCCCATAATTTTTGTCAAATGATGTAATATAGTGCATCATTGTGCCTATTTGTCATAATTTTGTCATTTGTTCCACAATTTTGTCATTTGTACAAGATAGTGAATGCCACATTCAAAATTTGTCCCATAATTTTGTCAAATGATGCAATATAGTGCATCATTGTGCGTATTTGTCATAATTTTGTCATTTACACAACATAGTGAATGTCACATTCAAAATTTGTCCCATAATTTTTTCATAAGATAGTGAGTGTCACATTCAAGTAAGTGCCACATTCAAGTTCAAAAAGAGAATAGGCCATAATTTTGTCATTCACTATGTAGACATTATGAGTGTCACATTCAAAATTTGTCATTTATCCAAGATAGTGAGTCTCACATTCATGTTAAAAAAAAATCTTCATAATATTTTTTATATCATTGCCAAAATTCACATACAAATATAAGTCTCCCACTTTTAGTTTGAATAGATCATCTAAATATACAAATATAAGACACTCACTTTTAAATTTTATAAATCATCTACATTCAAATAGAATTTTATAAATCATCTACATCCAAATAGAAGACTTCCACTTATAGTTTTTACCGATCATCAATAATGTTTAAATCATCTACATCCAAACAGAAGACTTCCACTTTTAGTTTTTACCGATCATCAATAATGTTGTGAAGACATAATTAGTATTTCATTTAGGTAAAATGGTTACAAACAGGGTTGAAGCAATGTAGCTTTTAGAGCTCCCATAAGATTTATTATACCATTTCCCACATTTTACATCCATAAGATTTATTATACCATTTCCCACATTTTACATCCAAATATAAGACTACCACTTTCCTTTTCTATAAGTCATGAGTAATAATGTGAAGAGATAAATAGTGTTCCGTTTGGATTACCTATCAATCAAACATGCTCATGTCTACTTTGGAAAGTGATGCGACGATTTGTGATTCTATATGCATATTCATGTCTACCTTAGAAAGCGATGCCATGAATTGTTATTCTGAAAGGGTGGGCGATTGGAATTTGGGAAGTGTGTGTGAGTGTCCTATTCTACATGTGTTGAGAATTCCTCCTCGGTTGGATTTAGCATATTTATACCCAAGGGTGAACATATAGACCTCGTGATGTTGGTTTTCAAACTTTATGGAAAGATGCGAATGAAGACTAAAGGTTAGAAACTTGGGTGCTTGGTGTGTCAGTTCTAAGGTTGGTTACTAATGGGTTCCATGATATGAGTATGGACCATGGGACCACTTAAAAACTCATCAAAATATTAAGGAAAACTTATCTCACTAAAATGAGTGGCTTGAGAGGAGTATTTTGAGATATACCTTAACAATATATTGTAGTGTCTACGCTTGAGAGGAGTATTTTGAGATATACCTTAATAATATATTGTAGTGTCTACACAAAAACCTTAATGAAGAGGTTATTCACACAATTAGCAAGAGGTTATTCACACAATTAGCAAGACAAAAGGAATATTTTGACATAGATCTTCCATAGTGGTGTGTGTTAGTAGAACGCAATTTTTTTTCCCAGAGTATTATTCTGGTGGGATTATCACTTTTGATTAATTATCACTATGATGACAAAATATCATATTCCTTTTGGATGCAAAGATGTAGGAATTTCATTGGATGAATGTAGAATGATCTTATTACCGAGGTACTAGAGGATGTCAACATGCAGGACCTATACTCAATTTTTTTTAGTACTACTCTTGTGGGATTATTACTCTCAATTGATTATTATTGTGGTAAAAAAATCTCAAAAATCATTCTTGATTCAAAGATGTAGGAATTTTGTTGGATGATCGTAGAAACCAGGGTTTGTAGGGTCCTAGAGACAAAGAAATGCCATGTTTTATAGTTATCTCATATACATGTGGGGTCCAATAATAATACTCAACCCAATATCTAAGGGAACTAACTAAGGAGGCTTGATCATGTCCTTAGCCATATGACCCAACTACCCAAGTATTAGAGAGTGATGTCCATGAGTGATTCTCTCTATGTAATATATCTAGAGTTGGTTTTAGGTAGACCTAGTGGACTATCGATATACCTAAATATATGTGAATATAAGATTCTATATAAAGGTGCTATATGATGTGATACTACTTGAAGGGGTACCAACAAATGTTACAAGTGTTTCTAAAAAAGTGATTCCATTTGTGTTTACTATGTGTATTCATTCCCAATCATAGTTTTTCCCACTGAATGATATATCATTGTGTTATTTAAAGATGTAGGAATATATATCTAGCTTGAAAAAATTTCTACTAAAACTTTGAGGCATGTTTTATGAGGAAAGAGATGTGATATCACTTGTATTGTTCCTTAACTCTTAATTTTGAAACAAAAACTAGGTATGGAGAGATAATAAGTGCAAAAAACTAGATACAAGTGATAATGAGATAAAATATGTAGAATAAACCCTTGTATTTGATATTCAGAATAAAGAAAGCAATGTTCACTTACCTCTTAAGATAGGGAAAAATTTCATTGAGTGAATCTCCAAATAAAAGAATACTCAAAAAAACCTAACTACTTGTGGTCTCATTATTAACGTTCCTATCATTAATGAGTATGAACCACCTAGTGGGATTTATTTAATAAATATGACTATCCACTACTATCTAATGGACCTTATTCAAAGAAATAGACAGATACATTAATTAGTTAACTCCTAGATATCTTAAAGTAGGAAGGTTAGAATAGACCCTAACACTCATCCTCCTAAACCAAAACCATACTAATGGTTTATTTAAACACTGCAAGATATAACAAGAAGCACTATACTAAGGATGACATGAGAGATTTTTTCAAAGCCTCAAAACATGTTTCACTTTATCATCGCACATAAATGACAATACTTTTTTAAAAAGGCCCATAATATCGTTTATAATATTAATGTAATTTGCAATGAATCTTCACAAAAAAATCATATTTCAGATTTTCTTGAAGACTTTGAAGTTGGTGAATTGAACTTTGAAGAGGTAACTAAAGTGTTTCCTCACCCTTTAAAGGATTCACCATAATCCCATGCTTTTAAATAATGAATCCAAGTATTGTCCCAAAATCAACCCAAGACACATTTAAGAGGATTTAGGCAGATCTTTATATAACTAGTCATTCAAACATAGCATGAAGATGAGATCGATGTTGAACTCTTCTCTTTGAATGATCTACCAAATCGTCAAATAAGCCTCTAAAATGTGTTTAGTATTGTGAAAAGCATATAATGTGGCCCAATGAAATGTAGGACCAACAATTGGCCCAATGAAATGTAGGACCAACAATTTTAAGGTCGAAAATATTTTTCTGACATGAAAACATGCTCAAAGGATAAAGAAGCATGGTATTTTGATGCTCTTCTTTCCATATCTAAATATGCATACAATAAAAAGTTCCATCCATAGATGAAAATATATCATTTCTAAAACATTTAATATGATCAATAAAAGGTGTATGGTAATTTTCTTTAGGACATTCCTTATTCAAATGTTGAAAATCAATACATACATGAATTTCCCCTTGTTTTTATTCACATGAATTGGGTCAAACACTCACTTAGTTACAGGAATAGGATATATAAAGTTACATTTCAACAACTTCCCTACGTCAACCTTGATGGCAATGGCCTTTTTTGGACTGTCTGGTCGCAACTTTGTTAAATAGGCTTGATGTTGTAATAAGTTTTAATTTCATGTTAAACAATATAGAAATATATACCTCATATTTATTTGTATGGCCAAGAAGACACAACACTAAACCCCTTAATACGAATCATATAAATTTTAAATATGTAAGGAGAACAATCAACTCTAAGCATGATTCTTCATTGGATGTCATGTTTAATGAAGATATCAATTGACACAGTGTTTAAAATGTTCACCATGTTACCTTCCACATACATGTCCTTTGTAAGAAAAGGAAAACGGTACCCATTGAAACCTCCAAGCAAGATGAAACCCTTAGCATTACAGGAGAATATCCTCTACCCCACTACCATTGATGCAATTACAACAAATAACATCCATTTATCGATAGTTGGGTGATGGGTCTGGAAGAGAATATATAGGTTGTTGTAACCAAGTCGAACCAGAGATCATGATGAACCTCCCTCACCTATTTATTTCACCGGTCCCACTTACTATGCTTACCTATCTCTTGATACTGAACACTTTACCCAAAGATATCCTAGCGTGTATTCTTTGCATAGGTCCTATTGAGCCTTATATACCATAATACTAGATGTAATTTATAACACATCTGGTGATTGAAGGCCCATGAAGTCCTAGCCGCTACCAACTAAAAAAAAGAATAACCGTACCTATTTATTCAAACTCCTTTTTGTCCAATTTCAAGAGAAAATATGGTCTTCATGGTTTTTCTAAACCAGTCATTTCCTTCAAGCTCGCTTCATTTAAAGGCAGGGCCATGTCCAAGAAATTATTAGAATCGCAAGGGTTCAAGGTTCATATATAGGAAAATAAAACTAATTGTATTCCTTTTAAGAAGGTAAATCTTCATTAGGGTCTATGAAGACCATTTGAATGGATTGATAAGTAATTTCAATAGAGAAAAGAATTATTAAACTTATATATTTAGTTTTTAAGTCAAAAGCTATATACTCTAGCTAAATACTCTAACATGATCTATGTATCATCTCTAAAATAAGATATAGTAAATGGTATAGATGATTTTAGGGCCTAAATTTCATATGGGCTAATTTTGCATGGTTTTTCCCAAAAATAAATTCACAAATTTCCATTTTTTCTAAAAATGATTCGCCCAAATTTCATAAAATAAAATTATTTTACCTTAAAAATCACCAAATTTTATAAAAACTGTATAAAATCCTTAGAAATTTGAATATTTTTATAAAAACTGTATAAAATCCTTAGAAATTTGAATATTTTTACAAATATATAGCCAAACATTTTACATTTTGCATATTAAAGACTAGTAAGATAATTTGTTACCACAAAAAAAATTAAAACATGTATACAAGCTACTATCTTTCTGGAAGTAACTAATGGTAGTATAAACACATTCCCTTACAACACAACTATTTTTTTTTCATCTCTTTTAGTAATTAATTGGTTGATCCAATTTATTAGTTGGTAGTATAATTGTCATTAATTTTTATTATATTTACTAGCTTAATAAGTGATTAATTGTCATCACCATTAATTTGTAGTACATTTACTAGCTTAATGATGATCCAATATGAATGAAAAATATATATATATAATTTTACACTTAAACAATACATAAATATATCACACATATAAATTAGAAAGATATTTAATTATATCCATGTAAATTTGCATTATATAATACCATACATAAAATCAACTAAATGTCCTAAAATTAGGGAGAGATTCAATTATAAACATGTAATTTCACATTAAAAAATTATATATATATATATATATATATGTTGCTTCCACAAATTAAACAAATTGTTGTTGTACATAATAAATGTTGCTTCCACAAATTAAACAAATTGTTGTCTCCAACTAAACAAACAACTATACAAACACATGAAAAACACCTATTTCTTTTGCAAATATTTTAAAGGTCAAAAAGTGAAACTTCATTTTATTTTAAATGTTTACAACCATTTATTTTATTTTCATATGGAGGGGGCATGTTACTTGCCACCTTATTAACACCTTCACAATTTAATGTCACTTATGGATTATATAAAGTGAGTGAATTTGTTAGAGACTAGTGACAACATCATCATATGGATTTAATACTTTTACTTTATCATTTTTCTAGAATTTACATCTTTTTGCAATATTAGATGATAAAGAAAACAAAAACTTATACATAAATATTAGAAAAAATTCACTACAATTATATATTTTAAAAATATATATAATATTAGAATACTAAAATTAAATAGAATCAACTAATCAATATTTAAAATACATCAATTATATTTTAAAAATATATATAATATTAGAATACTAAAATTGAATAGAATCAACTAGTCAATATTTAAAATACATTAATTGAACATCTTTAACATCAATATTATCACCTTTTAATTATTCTACATATAATTTCATCACTCACAAATCTAATATATTTAAATACACAATATTAAATATTTTATTAGAATGAAAAATAAGTAGTATATTTTTAAATTCACAATATTAAATATTTCATAATTGCAGGGATATATAAGTAGGATATTGCATCTAAAAAGTGTAAAAAAAATTGAACAAAAGCCACACATCTCATATTTATATCAACTATGACTTTGATCTTCATCATTTCATCCACATCCTTCCACATTTATAATTCTACAAGTGATTATGGTTCAATTCTAGATAAGATGTATAAACTAACCCTTATCGGTTATTTCTTAGGTATGGTTCCCCCAAAGGCTATTAAGCCAAACTAAGCAAATTAATCAAGCACACTGGTGGAAAGAAATAAAAATTGAAAATCTAGCAAAATGCTATTCTCTATACCAGTTTGCAAAGAAATCACATTATGCTAACATACTTAAACAACACTAGTGGCTATGTCATAGGACCTTAATTTTTATAGCCTCCTCACCCAAGGCATACAAAGGGAACTATATGCCCTCACTAGATTTATTCTTCTCTATTTAATTTCACATTTCCTACTGTTGATTATTTGGGTTGGTTGTCATTGATGTCAACCCTTGAAGAAAGTTTAGTAGCGAATTCCGGTAGCACAAAGGTTTGGGTAATGGACCCGAGTTTGTTTGATGTATAATGGTATAATTTTTTATATATTTGAAGGTAATACTATTCTGGATGGATAGTACGTGTCATGCCATTTCTAGTGTTATGTGGAACGTCACATAACTCCTCACAGTTAAAGAGTTATGGCCATGTGAAGTGGGAGAACCCTCATGAGTCATCTAGAAGC